>CM050515.1:14460000-14750000 GCA_027563665.1 Antrozous pallidus
CTTTACAGAGAGTGGGAAGGAGTTAGGGAGGGGCAGGGGAGAGAGAGAGAAAAAACATTGATGTGAGAGAGACACGCACATGCCTGGACCAGGGAACAGGGTGCAGGGAGCAAACTGGCGACCCAGGTATGTGCCCTTGATCTGGAATTGAACCTGAGACCCATCAGTGTGTTGGCAGATGTTCTAACCACTTTGCTACACTGTTCAGGGCTAAGGATGAATTTTGAGGTACTGAGACTTCAGCATATAAATTTCCCAGGGTGTAGGGCACAATTGAACCCATAATATTCTGTAAACAGAGGTGTCAGCAGATTTCAAGGGCCGATTTATCTGTGTTAGACTAGGTGTGAGGCAGCCAACAGAAGAATTTACAAACAATAAGAAGGAGAAGGTGAGAGGCAAAGTTAGTTTCAGTGTTCAGTACCTCATTCAGGAAAGGACTGAGGCAGGTGGAACTTCATAAGCCTTATGGGAAAGTACAGTCATTTATATTGTACAGTAATGGAGTTAGGTCTCATTATGGGAGGAGATTGCCTCCCAATGACAAAATTTCAGATATCAACAGGAATTCCGATGATAGAAAACATTATGAAATCTGATAAAGACCAAATTCCCTAGGTCCTACTTTCCCTTACTACTAAAACCAATAATCAAAGAAGTCCAGCCTCAACTGCTTCCCTGTGCCCAAAGATGGTTCTCAGTGACACACACTGCAGACCAGGGCCCATGGTTTGGAAGTGAAACGACTCCTTCTCTTTAGATTCTCATCTCCTGGACATTCAATGATTCGATAAATGCTCTTTTGGATCACAATATGTGCCTGGCACTTGTTGGCAGGACTGGATTATCCAATCGGGGTAATACGTGCCTCATAACAAGAGACTCACTTTATAGCAACAGAGATGCAGCAATAGGCTTCTGACTATGAGAGCCACTGGTCTTACCATGAACCCCATTACCAAGAGGCAGTGATTGCATTAGGATAGTGGAATGATATGTTAAAGTCCCACCTGTGCCAGTATGGCACAACACCTTGCAGGGTTGGGTCTCCATAATCCAAGATGTGGTATAGGCACTGGAATTACAGTTGACAGACAGATAGTGCAATTTTTCCTTAATAGCTAGAATTTGTGGGTGTGCAAACCAAGGTGTGAACCTTCTCACCTTAACTCTCAGTAACCCACTTGTGGAATTTGGGTTCTCAATTCCCACAACCCTTGGGCTCTGCCAAGTTAGAAGCCCTAGTTCCCATAGGGGAATTGCTTCCAACAGGGAGTACAGTAAGGGCTGCATTGAACTTGAAGTCCATTGAAGCTGTGACTACCGCCTGACTACTTTGGGGTCCTCTTGCCAGTGAACTAGCAGAACACCAGAAACAACAAGGAGTTATTGTGCTAATCAGGTCATCGACTCACTATGATTACTATGGTCAGATGCTACCACCAGGAAGAAAGATGTTCAGAACCCAGGGGCCAAGGGATCAGGTGATTTATTTGGCCAACTCTTAGTACTACCCTGCCTTGCAAAAACTGTGAGTTGGAAATCACAGCAACCCACAGCCTGATCAGAACAAACCAAGCAAAGGTACAGATTCCACACAAACAGGCAGTAATCCAAGACCAGCCGAAGTACCAGCCATGGATATTTGGAATACATGATCAGGTTCTTGTTTCTGCCTGACTCTTCTATTTTCTATCTATAGTTTCACTCTAACCCTTCGGGTGAGAAAGAACAGAGAAGTAATAAGAGGGAAAAAGATAAGGAAATTTCTAAATATCTGTCCTGTCAATAAGCATGCATTCTCTGCATGAAGCCTAAAATGACTTTCTCTTGGCTTTTCAAAAATCTTGCACTGACTACAGTTTTGAAAATCTAGCAGTTCATGCATCTATTGTTTGTTGAGGTCTTATAGCTGCCATCCCACCTCCTCTAAACCCACTAGTGTATTTCTCCCCTGCCCACCAGCCTAAATCTGGTACCCAGGAAGCACACACACACATTATTTGCCCAACAAACTCTGGAAGTGGAGGTCTATCCCAATAGAAGCTCTCCTCTACTTTATAGCCAAATCCACTATACCCAACCTGTCGCTCATCCCCCAGGCTTGTCCACAGTGTCCTACCCCACTCCCAATTGCACAGGATAAAGGACACATATTACGTGGTTTCTGTAAAGTCTTTCTTCTTTCTTTCTTCTGAATTGAGGTTGGGGACAGGTGAGTAGAGAAGAGATGACTAGCACAGCTCTCTCTAAAAAAAAAAAACAAAAACAAAAACCCCAAAAAAACTCCTCCCTGGAAATCCACTCATTTCCCTTCAATATGGGTGAGTCAAAAAATTGACTTTTCAGACTTTATAATTTTATATCTCATTCTAGGACCTCACTCTGGAATAAATTCTCTATTGTATTGTGAATCCCCACATCTTGAATTAGTGAAACAAGTTCAACATATTATTTCTTAGGTATATGTACAAATATCAATAATATACATTGCCTTAGAGAGTTAATGAGTAGGGAAGAATTACTAATTTTTATTTATATACCTCTGTATTTTCTGATGTGTTATAATGAGCCTGTGTTCTGTAGTAAAAATTAGGACAGTATATGAAACAATAGACATAAGACATCTGAGTAAATTTAAATTATATATAAATATGTATTTATCACAATTAGATCATAAGTCAAATATCGAAGTATACTAGATTATTTCTTATGTCTCAAAAATGATTTTGATTATAAAGTAAAGCTGTAGGATAGCCTCAATTATTCTGATTTAAATTAACTTTATGAAAAAAATGTGTTTAATCTTTATATTATATTTAAATGTAATGCAATTGATTGGCCTTTTAACTTGAAAATTTGAGTGAAAAAATAATCAAAATGACTGGAATCTCAGATTGAATTTGTTGAGGAATAGGGCAAGCATGCTTCAGTACTGTCAAAAAGAAAAAGAAAATAAACCTGGAAAGGTGCGTTCTCTTCTCAGTTTGAGCAACACCTATATAAATGATAAAAAGTGGTCTACATGATTAAACCTTCATGCTATATCACTAGCCTTACAGTCAGATATGGGCATTGTGCTCATCCTATAAAACCGCTAAAATGACAGGGGGAAAAGGAAGAGGAGAGAAGATGAAAGAGATGAAACATATAAACAAAATGTGAGTAATAGAAAGCATAGAATTGAAATTGCTTAACTGAAAGGAGAAAGCTTAAACCTAATGCCTTGAAGGGATCAAAGCCAATAAAAATAAAATACTTGCAAATCGCAGATGCTGGAAAGTTTGAGGACATGGAGACATCTCTGAAGGTATGGTGTAGACTGAAAACAAGAAGACTGCTTGGAAGCTGTATCCCCATATTATTTGCCCCAAAAGCAAGGTTTATAAGTTGGAACACCAGCCACAGTTTTTGAGATCATGGGACCTGAGTAAATATAGGCACACTGAATGGTGAGAATTCCCTCAGCTCCTTCTCCGGGTCACATTCCTCATACTGGCAATCCAACTTACTTATTCAGGCAAAAGATCTGAAACTGGCCAGCCCCAAAGCAACAAGCTACAGTTATATGTGCTGGCATTTAAGAGACTTTCCAACCAAATTTACAAGTGTTGGAACAGTGAAAGTGTGTGAGTAGCATGGGGCTAAAGTGATAGTAACCGATTTATATCCTCTTCTTCCAAAGTGAAAAGTCAACAATAATATCTTTAAAAAATAAAGAAATAGTAGTTCAGGCATGTTATTTACAAATAACATGTTATATGTGCTGGCATTTAAGAGACTTTCCAACCAAATTTACAGGTGTTGGAACAGTGAAAGTATGTGAGTAGCATGGGGCTAAAGTGATAGTAACCAATTTATATCCTCTTCTTCCAAAGTGAAAAGTCAACAATAATATCTTTAAAAAAATAAAGAAATAGTAGTTCAGGCATGTTATTTACAAATAACATGTTATATGTGCTGGCATTTAAGAGACTTTCCAACCAAATTTACAGGTGTTGGAACAGTGAAAGTATGTGAGTAGCATGGGGCTAAAGTGATAGTAACCAATTTATATCCTCTTCTTCCAAAGTGAAAAGTCAACAATAATATCTAAAAAAATAAAGAAATAGTAGTTCAGGCATGTTATTTACAAATATTATGGGTGTGTTGAGCACTACCAAAGACAATGGTAAGAGCTGTTGTCCATTACTGTGGTTGTTAAGAAGAAAACACAACCAGGAGCAAGTCAACTTCTCAAGGAGAACTAGGACAAACCATGTTATAGAAAGTTCACTCTCCATCATGCAGGCCTGGCTAAATATAACCCAGACTCAATAGACCCATTAGGGATGGACAATGGCCATCAGAGGAGGTAAAGCTTTTGTGAAAATTAACTATTGCTGCAGTAATGCTGTATAACAAATCAACCCAAAACTCGGTCATACACGATTCACACCTGTGTGACTCTAGGTCCACTGCAGTTTCGATTGCAATTTGGCTGATGTAGGTTTGGCCTAGGTGGCTCTGCTTCCAGCATCGTCTTCTGGGGTTCGTTCCAGGCTGCGAATCTGTTCCACATGTCTCATTCTGGAGTCCAGGCTCAGGGACCGTGGCTCTCTGTCGCGTATTCAGGTCACACACACATTATTAGCCCAACAAACTCTGGAAGTGCAGATCGGTCCCATCACAATAGGATATATTTTATGTAATTTAGAATGCAGAACATCCCATCATGTTAACTGGCATCTTACTGACCAAAGCGGGTCATATGGCCAAGCCAGAATCAAAGGGCAGGGAGCAATTATTTACCCACTATGCAGCCTGGCAAGGATGTTGATATATAACACCGCTATAGCAGAATGAAGACATCATTGGAACTAATAATTCAATCTACCAAAGCACTCTTCATAATTCATTCATCATTCATTAAATGAGTTTTAATTTTGGTCTTTACTCCCGTTACATTTATATGGTGGTTTGACTACCTTATAATATTCTCCAAACTCTAGTAAGAATATGTAGGACAAATAGCCAGAATTAATGGCTAAGTGCTCTTATTTGCTTCTTTATCTTTATACAATTATTCTAAATAATTTTATAAATTATTTTATTCCAAAAAATTTATAAGCTCCCTATTTTATGTAATTAAGAATACAGAACATTGTTAACAAAAAAAAACAAAAAAAAAACCTTTAAGCCCAATTCCAAGATGGTGGCTGACAGGATAGCAATGAGGAAGAGAGTGTGCGTGAGTGAGGAAGTAAAAGGGCAGTGTGTGGGCATGCGGAGCGAGTGTGTTTGTGTATGTCTGAGTGAGGGACAGCTACATCTTGCAGAACCTTCAGGAACTGGCAGACTGGCTCGCATAGCCATGCAGCTTCTGCTACTGCTGCAATCTCTCCCAGAGCACTGGCTCTCCCACAGAGGCCATGCCATCTTCAAGGGGACAGCTGCTGTGACTGAGAGCCCAGCCTCACCTCCACCCAGGGTGCTCAGAGACACTACACAGGATCCTACAGCCACTTGGCCAGAGACCTGCTGCCTCAGCTGCCAACCCATGGACACCGGGACTCAGCCCCCATTCCCCCCACCCCCCAGCTGAGAGTTCTGGAGGGTGCTCCTCTCCCCCTAGTCAGAGGCTTTGGCTTCAGGCACTGCAACCCCTGTCTCGAACCAAGCCTTACACAGCAACTCCAGGCTTCACAGCCACATGGGTGCTCATGCAAACAGCTGAGCTTTAAGCAGCAGCCCAAGGTTCTGCAACCGTGTGCACAAACAGCTGATGACATGATATTGTACGTAGAAAATGCTAGAGACTCCGTCAAAAAACTACTAGAACTAATAAATGAATTCAGGAATGTAGCAGGATACAAAATTAACACTCAGAAATCTATGGCTTTTTAATATCCCAGTAATGAACTCACCGAAAGTGAAACTAAAAAAAACAATCCCATTTACCAATGCAACAACAAAAAAATTAAGATACCTAGGAATAAATTTAACCAAGGAGATAAAGGACCAGTACTCAGAAAATTACAGAATACTGAAAAAGAGATAGATGAAGACATAAACAAACGGAAGAATATACCATGTTCATGGATGGTAGAATAACATCATTAAATGCCATACTACCAAAAGCAATCCATAGATTCAATGTAATCCCCATCAAAATAGCAATGGCATACTTTAAAGACCTAGAAAAAGCTCTCCAAAAGTCATCTGGAATAAAAAAAGACCACAAATAGCCTCAATAATCTTGAGAAAGAAGACCAAAGTTGGAAGAATCACAATACCAGATATCAAGCTATACTACAAAGCCACTGTTCTCAAAATAGCCTGGTACTGACACAAAAGCAGACATTATACCAATGAAACAGAACAGGGAATCCAGAGTTCAACCCAAGCCATTATGCTCAATTAATATTTGACAAAGAAGGCAAAAGCATACAATAGAGTCAAGACAGTCTTTTCAATAAATGGCGTTGGGAATATTGGACAGACACATGCAAAAAAAATGAAACTAGATGACCAGCTTACACCATACACAAAAATAAACTCAAAATGAACAAAGGACTTGCACACAAGATGGGAAAACATAAATGCTGGAAGAAAATTCCAGCAGGGCATAATAAAGTGCATGAAGTTCATCAGAAGGTTGATGAATCTTGGGGCTTCAACAGGGTTGAAGATCTGCATGTTATTGCCTGCTGCCAGACAGCTGAGGGTAATTCCTCCAACCTGATAATCCTTTACTGTTTACCAAACCTCACTATATATATATATATATATATATATATATATATATATATATATATATATATATATCCTTTTCTAGAAAGGAAAATGTATGAATAAAAAGCCCTGGGTGTGGAGATTTGAGGAGCTTAGTCATTAGAGCTAAGCCCTGGCTCCCCAAAAATGCCTCCCAAACTTAAATTACATGTCTACTTTATTCATTTTATGTGCAGCCCTTCTCGAGATTCCTGAACCCTTGTAGAAGCAAAAAAGACCCCAACACATACAAATCCTTAAGAAGCCATAGGTAGCAAAATAGTATACATTTGTTGAAGAAATATCTTTACTGATACAGCTCCTAGGGCAATGGAAACTAAGGAGAAAGTAAACAAATGGGACTACATAAAAATAAAAAAAACTTCTGCACAGCAAAAGAAACCATCAACAAAACAACAATAAAGCCACTGCATGGGAGAACATACTTGCCAATGTTATCTCCCATAAGGGTTTAATTTCCAAAATTTACAGGGAACTCATACAACTTAACAAACGGAATATAAACAATCCAATCAAAAAAAGGGAAAATGACCTAAATAGACACTTTTCAAAAGAAGATATACAGAATTCCAAGAGACCTGTGAAAATATGCTCAAAGCCACTAAATCATCCAAGAGAAGCAAATCAAAGCAACAATGAGGTACCATCTCACACCTGTCAGAATGGCTAGCATCAACAAATCAACAAACGACAAGTGCTGGGGAGGATGTGGAGAAAAAGGATCCCTCTTGCCCTACTGTTGGGAATGCAGACTGGTGCAGCCACTGTGGGAAATACTACAGAGTTTCCTAAAAAAAAAATGTAATTTCATTTGACCCAGTGATCTCACTTCTAGGAATATATTCTAAGAAAACAGAAACATCATTCAGAAAGGATATATGCACCCCTATGTTCACAGCAGCACAATTTACAATAGCTAAGATTTGAAAACAACCTAAGTGCCCATCAGCAGATGAGTGGATTGGGAAAATGTGGTACACCTACACAATGAAATACTATGCTTCTGTAAAAAAGAAGAATCTCCTACCATTTGCAACAACATGGATGGATTGGAGAGCATTATGTAAGTGACATAAGCCAGTCAGAGAAAGATCAATATCTCATGATCTCACTCCTTTGTGCAGTATAATGAGCAACATAAACCGAGGAACCAAAATAGAACCTGAGTCACAGAAGCATCAAACAAACTATCCAACCTATGAGCTCAGGAAGGCAGGGAGTGAGGGGTCATAGGTCACCTATATGTATGTGTTTTTGCAAAACAAATGTACACGCAGAGGAGGGGCAGGATGAGGGCACGTATTGGGGCGTGGAGGCGGCTGGGAAGTGGTCAATGGAGGGAAAGGAGACTTATGTAATATGTTAAACAGTAAGAAATTCATATTTTTTAAAAACGTTTAAGCCCAGTTTATGTCAAGTAGCACTTCATCCCTGTCTGAATTTTAAAAGTAGAAGCTAAAAGCAAAATACACTGGCATGTAGAGACAGTTTTTGAATATCAAAAATGTGTAGTCTAGCCAAGAAGTGATTACTTCAGAAATCCTCATGGAGAATAAAATATTTAATGTGAGACTTGATATTTTGGAAAAACAAACTGAGGATTAATAATATCCGGGTGATGTCTCCCAATAACACCAAAGGAAACAGTGAAGATGTCTTATAAGAATGGTTTCCAGATGCCTGGTAAACCTGGTTCTCTACCAAATGAGAACATAGCTAAGCAAAGATATTACTTATTTTGAGAATAGAAGCATTGTTTGGGTGACTAGTAGTATTTTTCACTTCAACTTTGTACTATTATTAAAAAGATAAAAACCAAGAACATTATTCTTTTCAAATAATAAAATGATAGATATGATTGTTTACAATGGAAATCTGTTTTACCATTCAGTATGATTTATATTTGTTAGAAATAAATTAAGGTTTTTATGGTGAGATTATTTGTCTATTTAATTGAGTGGAATATATCTCAAAGTCTTGTAAAATTGATGATTTCTTTCACATAGGAACATTTTCAGATGCATACATTTTAGAAAGAATCTGGAATCTAGAAATTGATTTCCTGTAAACCATTCACACCCACATATCCTTTCGGAAGAATTCATGGATTCCCTAGTTGGGAAACCACTTACTTGGTTCATTGACAGAGCTTCCCATACTCCTGTGCTCTTCTAGGACTAGGGCTACTCCTGCCAATATTCCGGAGAATGGTTTTGCACCAATAAAAATTGTCCAGAACCTATTAGCTTTATGAGTTCCAGTCACAAACAGCATTTAGCAAGGTCATGCATGGGCTTTCATTTTCCATATTGAAGTCTTCCTTTGATTTTCTCTGTGTATAATTTTATTTTCCCTGTAATATTGCCTGATAAGTGTTTGTGCTTGAGCAGCTTTTCTCTGGGTCTTGTCACTAGATTGAAAAACAACAGCAGAAGCAGGAACAAAACTAGTACCCAGGGATCATTAAGAGATTATAGTCAGATATTATAGAACAGAAATTAGAACCTGTGCATTCTCTGAGGGATAGTCTAATTAATTAATTAATTAAATTTTCTATAGAATACAAATGGACCATGTAGCAGCTTCCACTGATATTAAGTATTTAAAATAGGGGGAAAAGGCAGTGTAAATGAGCCAAATTAATCTTCCATTTCCTTCCTAACTAGCAAATCAGCAGAGACTAAGAGACAGAAGCATAGATGAATAAACCATATGCAACATATTGCCACTTGTCATTTTAGGGAACTATTTTTTCTTCATTTTGATTACCTAAAAGTTATAATAACATCACAGGAACACTTTGGGATTAGGAAAGCCATGATGATTTCCCCACCTCCTTTGCAAAACTGTCTACTTCCTAAATTTCCGCAAACTCATTCTAGCCAAAATTAGGTTTCTGGTGTAAGAAAGAGAATGGTGACTGACAGAAGACAGAAATGTATTACAATGGCATGGAGTGAGCCTATAAGGTCTGCAGCAGTGGTTCCACTCTGCAAACTCTGGAGGGACTGAGGCTCCTCCCCTCACTGTATAGGACTCACATTTCCAAGATCTGTTCCATCTCCAGCCATCATGACTGCAATCCAGCCAACAGGAAGGAGGAAAACATAAAGAAAAGAGGCAAAGGGCATGCATTGGCTTTTTTAAAAAATTAAATTATCATACTATAATTCTACTTATGTCTCACTGGCTAAAATTAATCAGACAGAAAACTTTTGCTTTTTATATTTTGAAGCTATCTGAACAGGTACATAGAAATTTAAATGTGTTGTATTTTTGTAGGGTTTGACCATTTTATAAAACTAGAGGCCCGGTGCATAAAATCTGTGCACAGGGGGATGTCCCTCAGCCTAGCCTGCTCCCTCTCCAGTCTGGGACCCCTCAAGGGATGTCTGAGGATCGGGCATAAACCATATCGGACATGCCTCTCACAATCTGGGACTATTGGCTCCTAACCGCTCATCTGCTTGGCTGCTTGATTGCCCCTAACCACTTCTGCCTGCCAACCTGATTGCCCTCTAATCACTCCCCCGCCAGCCTGATTGACACCTAACTGCTCCCCTGCTGACCCAATAGCCCAAACTGCCCTCCCCTGATGGCCTGATCACCCCCAACTGCCCTCCTCTGCAGGCCTGGTTGCCCCCAACTGCCCTCCCCTGCTGGCCATCTTGTGGTGGCCATCTCATGTCGGCCATCTTGTGACAACATGAGGGCAGCCATCTTGTGATGACATCACAAGAGGCCATCACAACACCTAGGCTTTTATTATATAGAATGACCATGGTTTTTTCTATTAATGATTCTTGGCTTAAAGTATATTTTCTCTGATTTCATATAGGTACATCAGCATTCTTTTTTATGTTTTCCAGATATATAAAGATATATATCTTTTTGCATCCTTTTAATTTAAGCTATTCAGGAAATTTATAGTTTCTACATGTTCATTGTAATAGAATATAGGTGATTTTAAAAGCGATAAGTCTGACAGTGTTTGTGATTGATGAAGAGTTTAATTTGTTTACATCATGTGTCATCTTATTTGGTGCTTTCCATTTGTCCTAACTTTCCTCTCTGTTGCCTTCTATTTGTATTGATGAGTTATTTTTTTCTAATTCTATTTTATCCAATAGTGTTTGGAAGTCATGCACTCCGATACTATTCTTTCCATGTTTACTCCAAAATAGCAAGCATAATTAACTTAGCAAAGTCTCAAGTTAATGAGTACTTCTACCCATTTCTTGAACATTATCTTCATCCCTATTAGGATTATATTTCCCTCTGGGATAATATGCTATTATGGTCATGCATGTAAGCTCTTTTCTTAACTTCTTAAAACATTAATATTGTTTTATATAATCATCATTTTAAATTGTTTACTAGATGCCTGGTGCATGAAATTTGTTCATGAGTGCAGTCCTTAGGCCTGGCCAGCAATCGAAGCATGAGCATCTGGCATGGAAAGGCAGGTCCCATCTGACCTCTGGGCTTTGGGCAACACTTGGGCCCTGTGAGCCCCCCTCCGCCTGAGTCACAGCACTTGAGTCCCCACATGGAGATGCAGTGAGTGTGGCTGGATGCTGCAGGCTAGGGCACAGCTTGGACCTCTGGGTCGCCTAGCATCTCTGCAGGGAAGCGGGGCAGGCAGCATGCTCTCTCCCAGTGGGCCTCACAGACCGGTTCGTGCGCAAACACCCAGGGAATCTAACAGGCCCTTATGGTCCTGGCAACTGTGGCCCAGTTTACGCAGAAGACTCTGCATGGATGCAGGGTGGGCTCCTGGTGGGCGCCCAGCACCTGAGTATGGGGGCTTTCCTTGTGTGTGAGTCCTGGCATCCCAGGAGAGGGTAGCAGGGGAGTGAGAGTGAGTGAGCTTAGCAGACACTCCGCATTCTCGCCACATTTCTGTCCCCATCACCCCTGCCCCCAGGTAGAAGGGGAGAGGTTGCAGCATGTCACCGATGCCCGCCATGTTCCACACAGCCCTCTGGTGGTCAGGACACATTATAGCAAGCAGTAGAACTCCCAGTCTTCAGGTCAAATGAGCCCCTGAGGGAAAAATTTGCATATTAGGCATGTATTGTATAAAATATTTATCCATATGTTTAGCATTTCTCTGTTCTCCATTCTTTTTTATTCTTTATTTATTAAAGTGTTACATAAGTTCCTTTTTCTCCCATTGATCTCTCTCCAGACAGTCCCACCTTCCAGTACATGAACTCACCCTCTGCTACTGTCTGTGTCCATTGTTATGCTTTATGAATGCATACAAGTCCTCTGGTTGATCTCTTACCCCAGCCCTTCCATGCCTTCCCTCTTAGGTTGGATGGTCTGCATGATGCTTCTATGACTCTGGCCCTATTTTTCTCTATCAGTTTATGTTATTCATTATATTGCACAAATGAGTGAGATCGTGTGATATTTATCTTTCTCCAACTGGTTTATTTTGCTTAGCATGATATTCTCTAGGCCCATCCATGAAGTTGCAAATGGTAAGAGTTCTTTCTTTTCTACAGCAGTGTAGTATTCCATTGTGTAGATGTACCACTGTTTGTTAATTCACTGATCTGCTGATGGCCCTTAGGCTGTTTCCAAATTTTAGCTATTGTAAATTGTGCTGCTCTGAACATAAGGGTGCATATATCTTTTCTGACTGGTGTTTCTGTTTTCTTGATATATATTCCTAGAAGTGGGACTACTAGGTCAAATGGAAGTTCCATTTTTAGTTTTCGAGGAAATTCCATACTGTTTTCAACAGTGGCTGCACTAGTCTGCATTCCTATCAGCATTGCACAAGCGTTCCTTCTTCTCCACATTTTCACCAGCACTTGTCATTTGTTGACTTGTTGGTGACAGCCATTTTGTCAGATATGAGATGATATCAATTTTAGTTTTGATTTGCATCTCTGGGATGATTAGTGACTTTGAGCATGTTTTCATATGTCTCTTGGAATTTTGTATGTCCTCTTTCAAATATGTGTCTGTTTAGGTCCTTGCCCATTTTTTTAATTGAATTTTTTATTTCCTTTTGTTAAGTTGTATGAGTTCCCTATAAATTTTGGAGATTAAACCCGATAGGAGATAACATTGGTAAATATGTTTTCCCATTCAGTGGATTTTCTTGTTGTTTTGTTGATGGTTTCTTTTGCTGTGCAGAATCATTTTTTTTAAAATTTAGTCCCATTTGTTTACTTTCTCCTTAGTTTCCATTGCCCTAGGAGCTGTATCAGTAAAGATATTGCTAGGACATATGTCTGATATTTTGCTGCCTGTGGATTTCTCTAAGATTTTTATTGTTTCCTACCTTAGGTGTAAGTCTTTTGTTCATTTTTGTTTATGGTGTAAGTTGGCATCTAGTTTCATTCATTTTTTTGGATGTATATGTTCAATATTCCTAACACCATTTATTAAAGAGTCTACCTTGACTCCATTGTATGCTCTTGCCTCCTTTGTCAAATATTAATTGAGCATAATGGCTTGTGTTGAACTCTGGGTTCTCTGTTCTTTTACATTGGTCTATATATCTGTTTTTGTGCCAGTACCAGGCATTTTTGAGAACAATGGCTTTGTAGTAGAGCTTGATATCTGGTATTGAGATCCCTCCTACTTGGTTCTTTCTCAGGATTGCTCTGGCTATTCAGAGTCTTTTTTTTTTTCATTCCATATGAATTTTTGGAGAGTTTGTTTTAGGTCTGTGAAATATGCCATTGGTATTTTATTGGGGATTGTATTAAGTAGGTAGATTGTTTTTGGTAGTATAGACACTTTAATGATGTTGAGTCTATCAATTCATGAACATGGTATATTCTTCCATTGTTTATGTCTTCCTCTATCTCTTTTTTTAAATGTCCTGTAGTTTTTGTAGTACAGGTCTTTTACCTCCATAGATAAGTTTATTCCTAGGTATCTTAATATTTTTGTTGCAATAGTGAGATAGTTTTATTTATTTATTTTTAATATATTTTATTTTATTTTATTTTATTTTACAGAGAGAAAGGAAGTGTTACAAACATTGATGAGAGGGAAACATCCATCAGCTGCCTCCTGCACACCCCCTACTGGGAATGTGACTGCTACCAAGGTACATGCCCTTGAATGGAATTGAACCTGGGACCTTTCAATCAGCAGGCTGACACTCTATCTACTGAGCAAAATCAGTTATGGTGGGATTGTTGTTGTTTTTTTAATTGCTCTTTCTGTAAGCTCATTATCTTTACTAATAAAAGGATAATATGCTAATTAGGCCTTGTTGACCAGATATCTTTTGGTCATCAAGGTCCTCCTTGTGGACAAAGCTTGGTTGCGGGGGCGGGGGGGGGGGCAAGGCAGAGGCCCTTAGGGGCAATCAGGCCAGCAGGGGAGGGCAGTTACGGGCAATGAGGCTAGCAGGGGAGGGCAGTTAGGGGTGATCAGGCCAGCAGGCAGAGGGAATAGAGGCAATCAGCCAGGCAGGCAGAGGCAGTTAGAGGCAATAAGGCAGGCAGGCAGAGTGGTTAGGAGTGAGCAGGCAGGCAAGAAGGTGAGCAGTTAGAAGCCAGCAGTACTAGATTGTGAGAGGGATATACACAGGATTGGACCAAAACCAGTAGTCAGACATCCCATGAGGGGTCCCAAATTGGAGAGGGTGCAGGCTGGGCTGAGGACCCCTCTCATACATGAATTTCATCCACCAGGCCTCTAGTTGGTGTATAAAAAAGCCATCAATTTCTGGGTGTTAATTTTTTATCCTGCTACATTGCCAAATCATTTATTAAGTCTAATAGTTTTTGGATGAAGTCTATGTACAATATCATGTCATCTGCGAATAATGACAGTTTTGCTTCTTCTTTCCCAATTTGGTTGCCTTTCATTTCTTCTTCTTGTCTGATCATTAGAGCTGGCACATCCTGTACTATATTGAACAGAAGTGTTGAGAGTGGGCATTTCTATCTTGTTCCTGTTCTTAGGGAAAATGGTTTTTGCCCATTGAGTATGACGTTGGCTATAGGATTGTCATATAAGGCTTTTATTATGATCCCTCTATTCCCACTTTGCTGAGTAGTTTTATCAAGAAAGGGTGTTGGATTTTGTCAAATTCCTTTTCTGCATCAATTGATATGACTGTGTAATTTTTTATTAGGAATATGTCCATTTCCTCTAGGTTGTTTAGTTTGTTGGAGTAGAATTGTTAATAGTATAGAGGGGAAAAAGAGGGACATCTGTAATAATCTGAACAATAAAGATTAAATAATAATAATAACAACAACAACAATAATAATAATAATAAATAAAAATTAAAAAAAAAACAATTCCCAATGCAAAAACAACAAAAAAAGGTACCTAGGAATAAAGTTAACTATGAGTGTAAAATACCCATACTTGGAAAACTATAGGACATTAAAAAAAGAAAGAGATGATACAAATAAATGAAAGCTTACACCATGTCCATGGATCACAAGAATTAACATCATGAAAATGTTGATGCTACCCAAAGCAATCTACAGATTCAACACAATTACTAACAAAATACAACAAGCATACTTCACAGAGCTAGAACAAATACTCCAAAAAATATATATGGAACTATGAAAGACCCTGAATAGCTGCAACTATCTTGAGAAAGAAGAACAGAGTAGGAGGGATCATAATACCATATGTCAAAGTATACTACAAAGCCATTATAACCAAAACATCCTGAGGCTGGCACCAAAAAAGGTATATAGGCCAGGGGATCAGAACAAAGACCCCAGAAATTGACTCAAGCTATATCCTCAATTAATATTTGACAAAGGAGGCAGGGACATACAATGGAGTAAAGACATAATCTTCAACAAATGGCGCTGGGAAAGCTGGTCAGACATGTACAAAAAGATGAAACTAGACCAGTAACTTATACCATACACAAGAAAAAACTCAAGGTGAATAAAATACTTAAATGTAAGGCATGAAACCATAAAAATCTTAGAAGAAAACATGGACAGTAAAATCGTAGACACCTCATGCAGCAGTATGTTTGTGGATACATTTCCTAGAGCAAAGAAAACTAAGGAGAAAATAAACAAATGGGACTGTATCAAAATAAAAAGCTTCTGCACAGCAAAAGAAATCAGCATTAAATTGAAAAGGGATGCCACTGAATGGGAGAACATATTTGCCAATAATATATCTGATAAGGTTAATATCCAAAATACATAAAGTACTCATACATCTCAACAAAAAGAAGACAAACAATCCAATTAAAAGATGAGCAGAAAATCTGAATAGACATTTTTCCAAAGAGGACTACAAATGGCCAAGAGACACATGAAAAAATTCTCAAAGTCAATAATCATTAGGGAAATGCAAATTAAAACCACAAGATATCACCTCACACCTATAAGAATGGCTATCATCAAAAAATCAAAAACAACAGGTGCTGGTGAGGATGTGGAGAAAAGGGAGCACTAGGTCATTATTGGTGGAAATGCAGATTTGTGAAGCCATTATGGAAAACGGTATGGAGTTTAAAAACAAACAAACAAACAAAATCTAAAAATGGAACTTCTGGTTGACCCAGCAATCCCACTTCTGAGAATATATCCTAAAATAAAATAAAATAAAATAAAATAAAATAAAATAAAATAAAATAAAATAAAATAAAATAAAATAAAATAAAATAAAATAAAATAAAACACTATTCAAGACCAAGAAGAATATATTCCCTTCCCTGTGTTGATAGCAGTGTTATTTTCAATAGATAAGTTTGGAAACAGCCCAAGTGCCCATCAGTAGATGAATAGATAAAAAAACTCTGGGACATTTATACTATATAATACCATTCTAATATATAAAAAGCCAGGGACTGTCACTACCTAAATGACCAGATGGATGACTGAATAGCAGGCTGTGTGGGCCAAGCAGGCCAACAGGGGGGTTAGTGAGGGACGACCAAACGTCTGAACAATAGGGTGTGTGAGGAGACCAGGCTGGCAGAGGTGGGGGAGGGGGCTAGTGAGGGACAACCAAATGACTGAACAGTAGGCTTCGTGGGATGGCCAGGCCAGCAGGAGGGGCAGTTGTGAGCAACCAGGTCAGCAGGGGCAATTGGGGGTGACCAGGTCATCAGGGGGGGGCAGTTGGGGGCAACCTGTCTGGCATGGGGGCAGTTGAGAGAGACCAAACTGGCAAGGGGAGGGGGGCAGTTAGGGGCAACCAGGCCAGCAGAGGAGGGCAGTTGCGGGTGACCAGGTTAGCAGTGTGGGCAGTTGGGGGCAACCAGGCCAGCCTGCAGAGGCAGTTATGGATAATCAGACTGGAATGAGGGCGGGTAGCTGTTAGGGGTGATCTGGCAGGCAAGCAGGTGAACAATTAGGAGCCAGCAGTCTCAGATTGTGAGATCTGGGCCTAAACCAGGAGTCAGACATCCCCTAAGGGGTCCTGGACTGGAGAGGGTGCAGGCTGTGCTGAGGGGATCCCCCCCATGCACAAATTCCATGCACTAGGCCTCTAGTGCAGTTATAAAAAAGATGGATCTCTTACTTTTGGGAACAGTTTGGAAGGATCTGGAAAGTATGCAAAGTAAAATAAGGCAAGCTGAGAAGGACAAATATTACATGATCTTGTTATTTGTGGAATCTAATAAACAAAATTAACTGACCAACAAAATAAGATCTGAAGCAGGGAAGCATAGAATAGACTGATATATCTTGTTGTGGGGTTGGATGGACAAGAAGAGATAATCCAAAGAATTTATATGCATAGCCCATCAAGCCAGGAAACATGGTAGTGAAGACCTTGGAAAAGTGGGTAGTGGCTGGGAGGAGGGGGAGCAAAGGGGTGAGGTAGGATATATCTGTAATGCTATCAACAATAAAAATATATTTAATATGAAAAAAATGTGTAATTTAATGTTTCAACTTATGTGAAAAAATCATTATAATGGAGAGAATAAATATATCATTTCCAAAGTTTTTTCTCACCCCTTTAAAAAATTCATATTTATTGTTGGAAGTATTACATATGTCCTCTTTTTTCCCCCATTGACCCTCTTCACCATCAGCAGCCCTTTGCACCTCTCACCCCTGCCCCCAGTCATCTTTCCTCTTCATTTTAATTTTGTGGTATTTCTGGCAGAAACCTAAATCTAATCCTGTTATTCAATCTGACTGTTAGTGGAAATCTCTTTTTCATTTGTATCTCCGACTTTGAATATGTGATCACTTTCCTTCCATCTCTAATACATTCTAGATTTTCCTTTAGTGAAGGTTAGCTAATGGCCAACTTTCCTCACTTTTTGATAACCTGAGATAGTATTTTTACTTCATGCAGAAAAACACATTTTTTTTTCTAATAATGGAACTCAAGTTGAAAGTAGTTTTATCTTTGTGCATGAATATATAATCTCCTGGCTTACTTTCTTTGTTAGCATCAAGACATGAGCTGTCAGTTTGTCACTCCTTTGAAAGGTAACATGTCTCCTTTAAAGACCTTCTCTTGGTCTTCACTGCTTCACAGTTTTACTAGTACTGTGGTTTATTGTATTGCTCTTGAAGCAAATATATGCTTTGTATAATTATTCTAAAAAGTGTAGCTTGTGTTAGTTCCCCCATCAGTTCCTTGACAATCTTCTCAAATTTTACAACATGAATATTATAGTACTCATTGAGACTACTTTTAGGATCTATTTTTCATTTCCTGTTTCTGATCATTCTATAAAGTGACTATTTTACTTGAAATATATGGGTATTTGAATTGAGGCAAAAGAGCTTAACAGTAAGTAGTAATTACATATTTTATTGTTAAGAAAATTAAATCTAATTGTTTTCTCAATCTTTTGAAAAGTGTTGGTGATTCCTGTACAAATAGTCATACTTAGGGACCTAATTCTAATCAGATTTCTAATGCTTTACAATAAAAATTCAGGGACTTTAATTTTTCTTTTATAATCAAGTTCCTAAATATAACCAGTTTTTACCAATGGTTTCATCTTCATCATTTATCTTGAGCATTTATATTTAGCAAGCATTGTTGGAATTTGAAATTTTACTAATTTATACTTTACTATTTTAAAAAGTGGCTATTATTTCAAATGACCATTTAAATCTGTTTCTTATAAAAATCATACTTGGCTTATTTGGTCAAATATTTGAGCTATGAATTTTTATAAATTTATTGGGGAAGACATTTGGTGACAATTGTAAAAGATGATTATAGCTATTGATTTTTCACAGGTCTTTATAATATGAAAGAAAGAAGTTTAATTTGCATATTGAAATAAACTGAAAAATTATACAAAGTTTTTTTCTTCTCCCATGGGAATGTTTTCTTTAGTGGCAAAATACTAGTACATATACAAACTGATATAGCAAAAAAGATTTTTTAAAATTGCTTTGATTTCAGAGTACTTACATAGTGCATTTAAACCAGGAGCATTCAGGGATTCACAAAGTCAAATTAGATAAGCATTTAGTGGAGTATATATAAATTGTCTTAAAAATCAAATGTATATTTTAAGAAATGGAATTGCATAGGCCTCAAAGAGTTAAGAATTAGCAGGAGTTTGAAATTATATTTCTCATAATTTCCCAAAGAAACTTACTAGTAAACATGCCGAACACAGAAATTTACCTGATTTGGGATTGATCCAAAAGTTAAAGATATGACAACAAAGTCTTGCAAATTTTGTATTTCACTGAATAGCTGCTTAAATCAGTTAAAATATTCTTTGGCATTTGAATAAAATCAAGTACTAGGGGAGGAGTCCCTCAGCCCAGCCTACCCCTTCTCACATACTGGGAGCCCTCAGGGGATGTCCTACTGGTGGCTTAGGCCTGAGCCCCATTGGGCCTCCCTTTGCGGAAGGCAACCAGGCTGATCCTGGGAAGGCGCCAGCCCCATCACCCCACTGCTGCAGCCATTGCCAGTCACCGCAGCCACCAAGGTATTTTCATCAACACAGACTCCAGTCCCTACACCATGAAAAAATGAGAACTTCCTTTAAGCATTTTCAAGATGTGTCTTTCATAAGATCTGACATTTCTTTCTTTATTTTTCTTTTTATTCTACCTGAGGATATGTTTTCACTAATTTTTCCCCTCCCCTCTGATCCCAGGCTCAGCCTCTGCCCAAGTCTAAAGCCTCTGCCCCAGGCTTTAGGCTTGGGAAGGGGGACCCCTGTCACTTCCAATCGCAGGCTCGGCCCCTTCCCAAGCCTAAAGCCTCTGCCCCAGGCTTTAGGCTTGGGAAGAAGTTCCCACCCCCTCACTCCCCAACCCTCCCCCAGCACTTCCAATCACAGGCTCAGCCCCTTCACAAGCCTAAAGCGTTTCCCTAGGCTTTAGGCTTGGGAAGGGGGACCCCATCCACACTCCTCCAATAGCTAGTTGGGAGTGACATGGGTGCCAAGGAAGTTCCCACAATCTTTGTTAGGTTAATTTGCATACTCACTCAGATTGGCTGTGAGTATAGCAGAGGTACAGTCAATTTACATGTTTCTGTATCATTAGGTAAGATTCTTTCATATTTGTTAATTCCAGAACATATAATTTAAGGTTACAAAGGTTTAAATTATATTTTCTTTAAAAATCAGATCTATTTGATTATTTAAATGAATAAAACAAGATAAGGAGTGGGGGAAGATGATACTGAATTGTCACTTACAAATCATTACAGGAATGGTCTGAAAAAAATAAGTGACTACACATAATTGACTTTCTTAAGATAAGCTACTGATTGGTAAGAATGATAAACTTTAGATTTTCTCAGTAAAATAAAGCCATGTTTAACTGGTATAAGAAATGCTAGTCCTTCCTATTAAATCAGGTCATTTGGAAATGGATATAGCCAAGTCAAAGTTAGCTGGCTAAATTATTAAGCAACCTCTGGAGTTCTCTGGATTTGGGGGCAGTGTCAGCCAAGGCTAGAAGATATCAAAATTAGAAGGGAATCACATATAGCAAACAGAAGAAGAATTCAGCAATACTTGTGTAAAAATCAGATCAAATAAAAAATAGAAACCTTGGCTGCTGGAATTACACCAGCACACAAAGATCAGAGGGAAAGTGGGTAGATTTTTTTTTACCCCAGCATAATCAAGAACAAGAGAGACAGGAGCATAGAAGCAAGAATACAAGAGGGCCAGCCCTAACTGGTTTGGCTCAGTGGATAGAGCATCAGCCCACAGACTGAAAGGTCCCAGGTTTGATTCCGGTCAAGAGCCTTTGTTGTGGGCTCATGACCTTTGTTGTGATGTACCTTTGTTGTGGGCACATCCCCAGGAGGAGGTGCAGGAGGCAGTTGATCGATGTTTTTAACTCTCTATCCCTCTCCCTCCCTCTCTGTAAAAAAATCAATAAAATATAATTTTAAAAAAATAATGTAAGAGGGTCTAACTTGTAGTCTAGTTCTAAGTAAATTTTCCATTTCCTGAAAAACTGTCCTCGTATTAAAACTGGAAGCTTATGACCCTATAATGGACCCTAAATTTTATAACAGTAAGTGTGTAAGTCTAAGTATTGTGCAGCATACATCATTATTTATTATTTATGTATCTTGAAGACAATTTTATAGTTTTTAATTTTTTTTCATCATCTAATGCTAAACATTTATTAAGGAACTTCTAAGACTATTTATACGCCAGATAACATGATTTGTTTGTTACTTGGCAATATGCAAGCAAAGTATCCTAGTAAATTCTAAAATTTCTTTTGCAAAGGTATTTAACTTAACTTCATACATAAATTAGTACATACAAAGTCAAATAAGGCATGAAATTCAGTAAGTAAAACTATGTTTTAGAAAAACAACCTCCTACTGAGAAAATTTATAGCTTTTTACGCTGACAGCATAATCAGATAATTTTTAACTAAACTAATTTACTCTGATCAAGAATTAAAATATTTAAAACACTTATATCTGTAAAAGTTGAAAGAGTAGGTGTTTCAGTTAAGTCTCCTTAAATATAGAAAGTGACAGCAATAGTCCTCAACAACTTACTTATTGTCATATATTTGTCTCCAGGAATATCCCTGTAACATATTTAATGGACTTCCAGAATATTTTGAGACTAGAATTCCAAATATTCACTATATACATATGTCTGTGATTACTTCTGAGCACAATAAAACTTGCAAGTAAAAGAGAAAAGGATATAAAAGTTTTGTTTGTCCACCTTGCATTTTTGTTTATAATATACACATACCCATTAACATCAGATTTACAGAGCAGTATGCAAAATTGCATATATACTATGATTACAACTATGTAAAAATGCATGTGAAAAAAATTGGTGGCCACTAAAATTATACTGGTGATTATGTTGAGAGTTACAAAACCATGGATGTTTTGCTTGCCTTTCTCTTGACTTTCCAAATGTTCTGTAGTGTGGTTATCCTGTTGTAATTCAGATGCCTACCATCCTCTTGTCTTCTCGGTTGAGCACCCCCAAATAAATTTACTGAAAATTAGTGATCCGTGTGCAGTTTATTGACAACTTGGTAGGAGAAGAGGAGAGATGTTCACCACTCATCCTACATCAGAATTTGAAAGCCCCCTTAACTTACTCCTTTCCAGAATCTCTTCTGTGCTGTGGCTTCGGGAAAGCTCTTCTTTCTTCCTTCCCTCCCAGAACCACATCCCTGCAGGACCAGTCGTACTGTTCCAGGCTCTGACCTCCAGAATTCCATACCTCCCCTTTCAAGTTTCTTTCTCTTGAAATTATTCAGGAAGATTTAATACTGTCTCTAAATTTGTTTATCAAGCCCATCCCATTAAGGTACTCAGAAAACAAGAGGATTCTGCAAAGACCAGGAACCATCCTCATTATGTTTCTGTGAAAGTAAATTGGCATGATTTTCCAAGAAGACAATATAGCAACAACTATGAACATGTAAAATGTACATACTTTTTGACCCTGAAATCCCACTGCTAGAAATTCATCCAATGGAGTTAGTTAAGAAAGGACACTGAGGGATGTACATGGATGGTTTTTGCAACAGAGTTTGTCATGACAAAAATTGGAAATGCTAAAGTGTCCACCAATATGGCACTGATTTAAACAAATACAGTGTCTCCATGTGAAAGACTACCACACAGATATTTATAAGAGAGATTGTATAGACCAGCGATTTTCAACCGATGTGCTGCAAGAATTTTTAAAACATACAAAACCTGACTATTTAAAACATACAAAACCTGACCTATTTTCTCTCAAATCATCAATTTAAAAAAAATGACAATAGCCAACAAAACCATACCTGTCTGGTATGAATGAATCAAAACCATACATATTTCTTGTCAGTACAGAAAAAATATATTTTTGGTATGCTGAAGAATTTTAGTAATTAGTTTATGTGTGCCATGAGATGAAAAAGGCTGAAAATCACTGATCTAGACTGATATAGAAAGGTCTTGAAATATATTGTTTTCTAAAAAGTCAAGATATTAAACAATCTTTAAGTATTTTTCAGAGGGTATAAACCAGAAACTTTAAAGAGAAAAGAAAATGTCTTTGTTTAGTTGGTCAAAAGACACAACTCAACAATGAAGCCTGTTCGTGTTTATCAGTGCACAGACTCAAGAGAGAAGCATCCTTGGGAAGTCTTTGTAACCTTTCTGGCCCAGGTGACGCAGCCATGTGATCTCCTTTGGGGGGATGGCATCCATGACACGAGTGGCTGACGTGATCACCACAGCAAGTAGCCACAAAAGCAAGTAGCTGCCTCCTCTGCAGCCTGCTGTCTGGTTGCCTTGTTATGATCTCCACGGGGCAGTGTTGTGGCCAGGACAGGGGCAGCCTGAGGCCTGCCACAGAGGGAGTGTCTGGTGAATTCTGTGCTATGCACTTTTCACTGCCTGGGCCTCCTGCATTCCTATTTCTTGTGGAGAAGCCAGATGGACCTGATTTTTCTGGAGAGTTACATCAAATATGCGACCTATGTTCTTCAGTTTCTTTTGTTATATTCCTCGGAGATGCTGAAACATCAGCCCTCTACTTTAACAAATAGCACCTGGACTTTCTCATCTTGTTTCTGTCTGAAGCAATCGCAAAACATTTTAGTAAAAAAGATTTATGACAACTCTTCTATTTTCCCCCCATTTTATGTGTCTGCTAAATTCCACTTTTTAAACACTATAGGAAAAGCCACTGGTGGAATCACAGTGCCTAAAAATGTTAACTTTTCCGTGAAAACAAGGCCATTCAAATCTTGTTAAACTGATATTGTATTCATTGTGCCTCTTAATGCCCAAGTTCATTCCAAAGGACTTGTAAAATAAAATCATCAAAAAGTTTCCAGCTGCACAAGTCTTTTGAAACATTTCTTTTGTAACCAAGACTGTTACACATTACAAAAACATGCAAGGGGGCTTAAAGATAGTTTAACAAAAAGACTCAAAAGAGAGACTATCCAGGTGCCTTTTTAAGTGTACAACATAATAAAATGTAAAGTATTTTGCCAAGATTTAATAACCAGAAAACAAGAGAGTCCATTTATAAGCTCATGTGTAACTTCAAGTGGTAAATGGAAGAAATGTTGATAATGCAAAGGGAAAATAATATGATTAAATGTAAAACTAAAAACATTCAGGTATAGAAGAGTAATATGACAGTATATTTTTGACTCATCCTTCTGAAGCTCTCTACTAAGGCTCTAAGTTCGATGCTCTAAGTCAGGCTCTTCTCAAGGAAATCACTTGAGTATTTAAAACAAGAGCCTGATTCAAGAAACCCATTATCCCAGGGAAGGCATAGCTGAAATGTTGGACAGCTGATAGGGAGACAACCCACAGATTAACAATAGCAGCTATCACCACTCCAAAGTGAAGAGCAAAGGTGAAGGTCATTGGAGAGGAGTTGAAAAGCCTCAACTATTGCATCTGATATTGCCAGGAAGAGATAGGGAGCAAGAGAAATCCCCTTGCTTCTCCCTCCTTCCTCCAGCATCTCCCACTAGTGTCTACCCTGGCCATTTCCAGCTTGGGAATTAGCCTAGATGGTTCATGGCTTCTGGGGTGGAGAGTGGGGCAGGGGAAGGAATTCCCCAGCAGGGGAGGGCAGTTGGGAGGCATGAGGCCTGCAAGGGAGGGCAGTTGGAGGCTATCAAGCCTGCAGGGGAGGGCAGTTAGGGGTGACCAGGCTGGCAGAGGAGGGAAGTTGGGGGCAAACAGGCTGGCAAGGGAGCAGTTAGACATTAATTAGGCTGGCAGGGGAGTGGTTAGGGGGTGATCAGGCTGGCAGGCAGAAGCAGTTAGGGGCAATCAGGGAGGCAGGCAGGTGAGCAGTTTGGAGCCAGCAGTCCTGGATTGTGAGAAGGATGTACGACTGCCCATTTAGGTCAGACATCCCTCGAGGGGTCCCAGATTGGAGAGTGTGCAGGCTAGGCTGAGAGACATCCCCCACCCCCTGTGCATAAATTTCTTGCACAGAGCCTCTAGTATATATATAAACCTAAGAGGCTGAATAACCAGTGCATCCAGAATGACCAGAACATCTTGCTGCTATGGTGCGCACTGACTACCAGGGGGCAGATGCTCAATGTAGGAGCTGCCCCCTGGTGGTCAGTGCACTCTCGCAATGGGAGCTCTACTCAGATGACCTGCAGGTCCAATCTCCAGAGAACAGGCTTGGCACCAATGGGTCAGCACCACTGGCACAATCCTTACAGTGCCACCGGCCTCCTGGAAGTCAGCCCTGGGCACCGTAGCCGCTTCCCCTCCCTAGTCGCTCCACAAGGAAGAAATAATATAAAAGTGTCCGTCAGGTGGCTCCCGTGCAAATGTCAGCAGGATGAATTGGGATCCCGGGCAGGCAAGAGCATCCCACTGCATGCCTGGAGGGCCAACATGTCCATGCCCCCTGGGGACCCCACCCATGCACGAATTCATGCACCTAGTATAGTATAAACGTGTTTTATACTCATAGTTGACTGGTTTCTGTAATTCTGTAATATTTAATTAAATTGTATAATTACAATAAGCATACCTGGCATAAATACCTTTAGGGGGAGAGAGAAATAAATTGGGGGTTACATAACTCAGAGGCAACAGGTGTGCTTGGTGGATTAAGGGCAACACCCATAGCCATGAACATTCTCAGCACCATAGGCTTCAGTCAGGATGTTTTAAGAAGAATGGGGAGCATTTTAAGTAGCAGAGGTTGGTTAAGACAGCAACTATTGCATTATGTTCCCTTTCTGCTTTCAGAAAGGCCTAAGTTCCTATTGTTTATATAAGATTTAATTCAAGGCCATAATATAGAGGATGTCCCCAAAAATGTATACACTAAAGGCGGTGTTATTAAAATACATTACATTTTTAAAACTGAACTATGAGCTGTTAACGTGTATATACATTTTGGGGAGACACCCTATATATTCAAAACCTTCAAAACCCTGATATTTTTCCTTACCAGATGTTTTAATGCTGTAGCCTTGGTAGAAATGCAGACAGAGTCTCAAAGTATAAGAGGAAATATTTTCCTCATTTCTTTGCTGCAACATGCAAAAAATAGCTTACTTCCCAGCCTATCTTCTCAGAGGAAACAATTCCACATTTTAGAATCTATTCTTTTTAACACTCCATTTTCTGATAACAAATTCTGTATGAGTTGTGCTACTTTTTGTTGCAACTAATAGAAAAGACAACTTGTTTAATCAATGAGGAATATGTATTATTAGCACAATTAAAAACTTCAGAGGACAAGGATATTTCAAGCAAGGTCAAGGATCCAGTACCTAGTTGTGCAGTTCTGTGCTGCTCTGAAGTGCTTGAGCAAGGGGGGGGGGGGGGGGGGGGCGGGGAGCTCGATCCAGCTCACCCTTCACTATGCCAAGACACGAAGCTGGGTCTGCCTGGAGGAAGGAGTGTCCTCATACTCATGGAAAGGAGCCTTTAGCAGCAAAGCCTGCTTCTGTGGGCTGGATTTGCTGTTTATCCGCGCAGAAGTAACTTCCATGCTAATAGCAGCAGGCCTAATAGCTGATTCTTGTTAACAACATCTGTAGGTTAGCTCCACTCAAACTTAGATGAAAGCCAGCATTGACCAATTTTTCTTTTTCTTGTCTAGCGGGAGAGTGAACTCCCAAGTCGCTGAATAGGCTGACCTCACATTGAGTCAGTCTGTATCATGTATCAATCACTAAGCCAACCACTGGGGCAGAGGCCTGAAATATACTGGTGGAATTTACATCTGTCATTTTGCTATTTATTTTCTTCCCTTTACCTTATGCCTTTCTTGTTTCTCTGTGCATTACTGCCTTTTGATTTAAGTAAATATTTTCTAGTATATCATAATTTCCGTGTTCCTTTTAATGTATTTTTTGCCACTTGTTTTCTTCTTAGATGCCCTTAGAATTATAATTAACATATCAATTTAAAATTATCTAGCTCAGTCTGTCTGATGGGGCTCAGTGGTTGAGCATTGACCTGTGAACTAGGAGGTCAGGGATCGATTCCTAGTCTGAGCACATACCCCGGTTGTGGGCTTGATCCCCAGTAGTGGGTATACAGGAGGCAGCTGGTCACTGATTCTCTTGTAGATGTTTTTCTCCCTCTCCCTCTCTATCTCCATTCCTCTCTGAAATCAATTAAATAATAAATAAATAGTCTAACTTAGATTAATAGCTACTAATATACTTCTATCCCCTCCTCTTTCTTCATGCTTTGTTCTTATACTGGTTACAGTTGTATATATTATAAACCCATTAACACAGTTTTATTATTGCTTTTTGCAGGTTTTAAAATTTGAGAAAACTGTTGACTCACATGCAGTTGTAAGAAATAATACATGGCATTTTAATTATGTCGTATCTTGGTGTGAGCTTTGGATTCATTTTGTTTGGGACCTCTGTGCTTCCTAGTCTTAGAATCTGTTTCCTTCACCAATTTAGGGAAGTTTTTAGCCATTATTTCTTCAAATAGGATTTTTGTCCCTTTCTCTCTCTCTTGTCCTTCTCGGCCACCTATGATACAAATGTTGGTAAGCTTGAGGTTGTGCCAGGGGTCCCTTTAATTATCATTTATTTAAAAGAAATTTTGTTTTTCTTCTTGCTCTTCTGATTGGGTGATTTTCACTACCTTATCTTCCAGATTGCTGATTTATTCTTCTGCAGTATCTAACCTGATGCCACTTCCCTCCTGTGCATTTTTTTCACTTCAGTTATTGTACTTGTAGTTTTAATGGTATAATATATATTTTTATTTGCATATATATTTTTATGTCTCTTTGTTGTAGTTCTCATTTAGTTCATATATTCTTCTTCAAAATTCATTGAGTTCCTTTATAATAATTGTTGTGACTTCTTATCTGGTAGTTTGGATGTCTCCATTTCATTTATTTTCTTTTCTGGGATTTTGTCCTTCATTTTCAAACCTATTCCTTTACCCTTATTTTCAATGTCACTGTATTTTTGTTCTGATGAATTTCGATACATAGCAACCTTTCCCTGTCTTCATGGAGTGGCCTGTGTAGGAGCTTCCCCTTTGTAGACTGTGTGTGTCAGGTGTTATCGGCAGGCCAGCTGGAGTTGGAGCATGTGCAGTCCATGGGCAGTCCTGGGGCAAGCCACAGTGGGGATTGCATTGTTTGTGGGCCACTGAGGGCCTGCTGGAGTGGTCATGGGCAGTGGGGAAGCCTTGGTGGGATGGATTGGACTTCATTTGGAACTGGCTCAGGCCCCAGAGAGTCCTGGGGGCAAGGTTGCACTGGGGCTGCCTTGAAAGGCTGACTGGAGCTGTAGTTGAAGTAGGCTAGGGTAGCAGAGAGTTGCAGGAGCAAGCTACATAGGCCCAGAGCTGTAACTGTAGTGGGCTAGGTTATGGAAAGTCCTCAAAGCAAGCTGCACTTGGGTTAGGAGCTGTGGCTGGTGGGGAGGCAGGGTATGCCACAGAAAATCCCAGGAACAAGCTATGTAGCTATTATGGGTCTGGGCTACATTTGGGTAGCCTTGGCTACCTGGCTAGAACACCTTGATCATGCTCTTGTTTGTGCAGTCAAGCTGGAGGGCTAATGCAGCAAATGGCACTCTCCAGTGCTTCCCACCTGGGAGAGTGTTCTTTTAGATCCCCTCCCATTTTTCAGATATTCCAGGGTTAGTAAGTGGATTTCCTTACTATATAGTGTAGATTTCCTTTAAACCACTATCTTTTCACTGTGCCTTGGGTGGGTGTGTCTGTCTCAGTAATCCCATACAACTACAGGTTGGTGCATTGGAAGTGCGTCCCTACAATACTGTGTCTCCATCTCTCTTACCCGTTTCTATGTAGGTTCTCTCTTTGTTGTGCAGAAGCTGTTTGCTCAGCCCTTAGTTTTTCTTCAGGGGGTATTACTCTTTCCCCCTGGCATAGATTTGATATGTTTGTGGTAGGAGGTGAGTTCTGGGCCCTCCTATACCATCATTTTGGGCCTTTCTTTTTATATTATGTAGTTACCATTATCAGTGCTCTTTACTGCAAGTAGATTTAAGTTATTGTTTAGTGTACTTTCATTTTAGACCAAAAGACTCCCTTAGTATTTCTTAGGGCAAGTCTGTTAGTGAAAAATTTTCTCCAATTTTATCTGGAAATATCTTAATTTTTTAATAAGATATAAGTTTTGTAAGATGTAAGTTTTTTTAAAATATATTTTATTTATTTTTTTACAGAGAGGAAAGGAGAGGGAAAGAGAGTTAGAAACATTGATGAGAGAGAAACATCAATCTGCTGCCTCCTGCACACCCTCCTTCCCCGTGGGGATGTACCTGCAACCAAGGTACATGCTCTTGACTGGAATTGAACCTGGGACCTTTCAGTCCACAGACCAATGCTCTATCCACTGAGCTAAACTGGTTAGGGCAAGATGTGTTTTTTTACTGGATATAAAATTTCTTGGTTCACTTGTCTTTCAGCATTTTGATTATTTCATTCTGCTGCCTTCTGGTTTCCATAGTTTCTGATAAGTCTGCTGTCAATCTTATGGAGGATTCCCCTACACATGCTGAGTCCTTTGTCTCTTCTAGCTTTCAAGATTCTCTTTGTCTTTTGACAGTTTGACTATGATGGGTCTAAATGTGGAGCTCTACATTTTTAACTTAGACTTATTGAGCTTCTTGAATGTGCAGTTAATGTTTTTCATCACATTTAGAACTTTTCAAATATTATTTTTGCCCCTTTAACCATTCCTTCAGAGTGTTATAAGTGTGTTGGCATGCTTGATGGTGTTCCACAGGTCTCTGAAACTCTTACTATTATTATTATTACTTCCATTCTCATTTCTTTGTCTCAATGTCCTATGGAATCTGATTTAGGACCCCTCTTCTGCTCTGTCTGCCAATTCTGGCTTCCTTGTAGGTACTCGGTGCTAACTACTGTCAGACACTGTCTTTTGACTTTTAGAACCCTGTTGAAGCTCCAAGCGATAAATCTACCACTCCTCTGCTTGTGTCTGTTTCTATAGGTCTTGGTTGCATGCAGGTGGGACCAATCTGCCCAGTTTGCCTCTCTGCCAGCTGTCAATCTTAATCACTAAAGCATCTGTTTCAGATAGGGCTCTAGGTGGGGGTGCTGCTGTTTCACTTTCTGGGAATAAGACTGGTGTTTTTTTCCTGACCAAGAGCTACTCCTTCACGAGTAACCTAAAATACTACTCTGGCCTCCGTTAGTCAGAGATCCTTGTATGGAGACCAAGGGGGTCAGGTCTTCTGGGATGGTGGAGTTTTTATCAGTCTGGTTTTCAGAATAGTGGAGCAGATGACCCCTCCTTCAATCCATTACTGAGGGCTCCTAGAGACTGTTCATACCTGCAACCTTGGCCTCTGTTTTCATTTCCTCCTAAAAGCTAACAATGCAGGTTGTGGCTTGCAGAGCTCCTGAGGGTGGGACAGGCCCTATCACCTGCCCTGGGGCTCCTGGGAGTGGCTAGCTTCTCTTAGGAAAAATGGCCTTTTTAGTTTGGATGCCTATAAACAAACCAATTCAGGGGACTCCTGGCTACAGCTTTGAATGTCTCCCTGCCCTGTCCTGTTTCTCCTCTTGGACTCAAGTCCATGCTTTCCTCCCCGTGCCAAAGCCTCCTTGAGTAGTTGCAACTGAAAACTCCTGTGTTCTGGGTTTAGAAGAAAAACGCAACAATGAAACTGCAGCTTTCTCTCCCACCATCTCCAGACTCTGCCTTGGTGCTGCCGTTAGCAGCTAGGGTCTCAGCTCCAGACTCCCAGGCAGCCAGCAGCCCTGCAGCTTTTCTTTTCACGGTTGGGATGTTACGCTTGCCACTGTGGGTCGTGGCTCTGGTGCTCAACCTGGGCCCTGGACTTCTGTTTTCTGAAGGAACAGATTCTCCCATAGTGCAGTGCTCCCTCCTCTTTCTGGCTCCCCCGGCCACCCCTCAGCATTGGGCCTGCTCCTCTCCTGACCTTGCCTTTCCTACCAGTTTTCTGTCCTTCCTTGCTGTAACTCAATTCATCAGCTGGGCAACAGTTGGTAATTCCAGGTAAATGTTCCCCAATTTAGTTGTATTTTCAGTCTGGCCCTGGGACAAAGTGCACAACAGGTCTACCTATTTGGCCACAATTTTTCCATCCCTCAATCTACTTTTGATTCCTTCCAGTGAATTCTTTTTGTTGTTGTTAATCCTTACCCAGGGATATTTTTTCCATTGATTTTTAGAGAGTGGATGGGAGTGGGATAAACAGGTAGAAAAAGAAACATCGATGTGAGCAAGACATATTGATTGGTTGCCTCCTGCATGTGCCCCAATTAGGGCTGGGGATCAAGCCTATAACTGAAGTATTGAAGTATGGTAGCAATCATCTCAGGTAGAAACTGCTGTTTGGGTTCTGTACTTACTTGTTTGCTAAAACAATAGAAAGTCATTTTGGCCGAAACCGGTTTGGCTCAGTGGATAGAGCGTCGGACTGCGGACTGAAGAGTCCCAGGTTCGATTCCGGCAAGGTAACCCATTCATCCTATCTAATAAAAGAGTAATATGCAAATTAACCATACTCCACTACACCCACAAGCTACACCCACCAGACAATCAGGAGAAAGTATGCAAATTAACCCAACCAAGATGGCTGTGGCCATGGAGCAAACACAAGGCTTGGGTTTCCCCAACAATGGAGGAAGCCAAGCTTTCTGCACACCCTGGCTGGCCCAGGCCTCCACTTAAGGATACAAAGTTTCAACTATAGAAAATAAATAAATCCCAACAAAAATGGAGGCATCCACGGAGCTGGAGAGAGCAGAAGGCTTGAGTTGCCCCTGGTGATGGAGGAAGCCAAGCTTCTGCAGCCCTGGCTTGCCTTGGCCTCTACTCAAGGCTACAAAGTTTCAATATAGAAGATAAATAAATCCCAACAAAATGGCTATGGCCACAGAGCAAGCAGGAGGCTTGGCTCCACTCATGGCTACGAAGTTTTAATTATAGAAGATAAATAACTCCCAGATGCCTCTTCGCTTGAGTCACCAGTGGGCACAACTAGCCTGCAAACCTCCACAGGCCTCTTGCCCTGATGTCCCATGTCCCAAGGGAACCCCCACCCTGATCCGGGACACCATTCAGAGCAAACCTGCTGGCCCCCACCCATGTACCAGGCCTCTATTCTATCTAATAAAAGAGTAATATGAAAATTGACCGTCACTCCAAAAACAAGATACTGCTCCCATGTGGTCAAAGATGGCTGTCCCTATGTAAACACAAGATGGCCACCACAAGATGGCCAGCAGGGGAGGGCAGTTGAAAGGAACCAGGCCTGCAAGGAAGGGCAGTTGTGGGTGATCAGGCCACCAGGGAAGGGCAGTTAGGGGTGACCAGGCCAGTAGAGGAGCGAAGTTGGGGGCAACTGGATCTGCAAAAAAAGGGCATTTGGGGAGGACTCAGGCCTGTAGGATAGACAAGTTGGGGGGGCACCAGGCCTGCAGGGGAAGGCAGTTAGGGGTGACCAGGCCTGCAGGGGAGTGCAATTAGGAGTGATCAGGCTTGCAGGGAAGGGCAGTTAAGGGCAATCAGGGTGGCAGGGGAGCAGTTAGGCATCAATCAGGCTGGCAGGGGAGTGATTAGGGAGTGACCAGGCTAGCAGGCAGAAGTGGTTAGGGGCAATCAGGAAGGAAGGTAGGCAAGCATTTGGGAGCCAGCAGTCCTGGATTGTGAGAGGGATGTTTTACTGGTAGGATCGGGCCTAAACGGGCAGTATGCCATCCCTCAAGTGGTCCAAGATTGAAGAGGGTGCAGGCTGAGCTGGGGGATGACCCCCCCTGTACACGAATTTCATGCACTGGGCCTCTAGTTGTTTAATAACATGTTATTTAGTCTCTATTTGTTTGAGTGTTTTGGGGTATTTTTACTGTAGTTAATTTCTGATTTCATTCTATTGTGATCTGAGAAGATGCTTGATATCATTTCAGTTTTCTTGACTTCTAGAGATTTGTTTTTGTCCTAATATGTGGTCTATCTTTGTGAATAATCCATGTGCATTTGGGAAGAATGTATATTCTGTAGCTTTATTGTGAAAAGTTCTATAAATGTCAATTAAATCCATTTGATCCAGTGTGTCCTTTAGAGTCACTCTTTCCTTGTTCAGTTTTTGTTTGGAAGATCTATCCAGTGAAGTCAGCAGGGTGTTAAAGTACCCTACTATGACTGTATTATTGTTGCTCTCTTAAAGTCCTCTAGAAGTTGTTTTTTTTAAAAATATATATTTAGGTGTTCCTACTAGTATATTGGTTGCATATGTGTTCACCAGTGTTATATCCTCTTGTTGGATCAATCTCTTTAGCATTATGTAGTGACCTTTGTTTTCTCTTGTGATAGCCTTCATTTTGAAGTCTATTTTGTCAGATATGAGTATTGCTACTCTAGCTTTTTTTTTCTTTTCCATTTGCATGAAAATTTTTTCTCCATTCTTTCACTTTCACTGTGTATGTGTCTTTTGTTCTGAGATGGGTCTCTTGTAGACAGCATATAGTTGAGTCATGTTTTTGCATTCATTCAGTTGCCCTATGCCTTTTGATTGGACCGTTTAACCATTGACATTTAATGTTATTATTGACAGGTACTTATTTATTGCCATTTTAATTCTGTATGACTATGTTTTTCTCTCTATTTTTTCTTCTCATTATAGCAGTCCCTTTAGCATTTATTGTAATGCTGACTTGGTGGTGATGTACTCCTTTAGCCTATTTTTGTCTGGGAAGCTCTCTATTTGACCATCTATTTTGAAGAATAGCCTTGCTGGAGATAGTAATCTTGTTTTCAGATTCTTGTTTTCCACTACCTTGAGCACTTCATGCCATTCCCTTCTGACCTTTAGGGTTTCTGATGAGAAATTAGATGTCAGCCTTATTGAAGTTCCTTTGTAGATAACAGTTTGCTTTTCTATTGCTACCTTTAATATTCTTTGTCTTTAAATTTGGCATTTTAATTATAATGTGTCTAGGTGTGAGCCTGTTTGGGTTTTTCTTGTTTGGGGTTCTCTGTGCCTTCTGGACTTGTGTGACTTTTTCTTTACCAGGTTAGGAAGTTTTCTGCCATTATTTCTTCAAATACATTTTTCTCCCTTTCTCCTTTTTCTGGTACACCTGCTATTCAAATATTGTTATGTTTTATGTTGTCTGACTGCTCCTTTCAGCTCTCCTCCTGTTTTTAAATTGTTTATTCTTATTGGTTCTCCAATTGAGTGAATTTTTTCAATGTTGTCTTCTAATTCACTGATTTGATTCTCAGGTTCCCCTAATCTGCTGTGTATTCCTTCCAATGTGTTATTTGTCCTATGTCATTCTTTATTTCTGTTTTCATAGTTACTGTATCTTTGCTCAGGGGAGGCCTGTGTGGCGGTCTTGCAAACTCAGAGACCTAAAGTAACCACAAAAGATGGTTTGAAAATGAAATAACCACAAACAGGTTATGATGGGTAATCATGTCCTGGGCCTGTAATTTCCCTGACAGAGTTCAACTTAGATTTCTACTGAGCCATTTGCCTTTCTGCCTCTAAGATAACATATCTATGATATTGTCTGGGAAACTTGTAACTTTCCTTTTGATCTGGAGCCCCAGGGGCACAACCAAATGTGGTGGGCACCAGGACAGATAACACAAATTCCTGCATTATCATATTAATTGTTCCTGCATTTACCTAAGTATATACCCATCATTTTACTTTTTATCCAATCCCAGGTGGGATTGCTTAACCCTCCTCCTAAATCCATCACCAGTGAATTTCATGTAACCCACCTATGTCCCTCTTTTGATTACGATATATAAATGGAATTGTAACCTGCCATTCTGTGGAGCATTAACTCAGTTCATTGAGTTTCTGCTTCCGGGCATATGTTGACAGTTTTGGCTCAAAATAAACTCATTAAAATTCTTTACAGGTTTCAATGATTTTTTGTTAACATTCTGCTGCCATTTTTAATCTCTTGATGGGCTTGAGAAACTCTGCACTGTGGGGCAAGTTGTTTTCTAATAGGATGGATCACCTGTCTTCCCCCTCATGCAAGGTCACCTGTATAGAAAATGCCTGTGTGAGAAAGATAACCTCCCCAAGATGAGGGAAAGACTCAGCACAGGAATGTTTGATAAAACTCCCCTTGTGAAGCTGTCCAGATCAGTACTTTGTTTTGCTGGAATTTTTTTATTATTATTATGCTTCAATTTCATTTTTAAAAATATATTTTATTGATTTTTTACAGAGAGGAAGGGAGAGGGATAGAAAGTCAGAAACATCGATGAGAAAGAAAACATTGATCAGCTGCCTCTTGCACACCTCCCACTGGGGATGTGCCCATAGCCAAGGTACATGCCCTTGACTGGAATCAAACCTGGGACCTTTCAGTTCACAGGCCGATGCTCTACCCACTGAACCAAACCAGTTTTGGGCCAATTTCATTTTTTGTTATTGGCCTATTCAGGTTTCTGATTTTCCCAATTGAGTTTTGGAAGATTGTATTTTTCTACCAATTTGTCAATTTCGTCCAGATTGTCAAACTTCTTGGCATATAGTTATTCACAGTATTTTCTTAAAATCATTTGTATTTCTTTGATGTCAGTTGTTAACTCATCTCTTTTGTTTCTGGTTTTATTTATTTTCAACCCCTTTCTCTGTTTCTTGATAAGTCTGGCTAATGGCACATCAATCTTGTTTATCTGTTCAAAGAGCCGGCTCATGGATTCACTGACCTTTTGAACTGTTTTTTTTTTGTTTGTTTGTTCGTTTTTGTTTGTTTGTTTAGTTTCTATTACAGAAAGCAGAGGTTCCCTTTAGGTCACTGCTGGGTGCTGCTCACTGGCCCCTTTGTACTCTGGAGCCACATACTGAGGCAGAGTCTTTCTAGCGTCAGAGCCTGGAGTGAATTTCTCCTGGGGCTGCTGCCATTCGGCATGTTCTTTTACTGGGAAAGTACGAACCCCACCTTGCAGGCAGACTATTCCCTTGGATCTCACCAGTCTCTACATTGTTTCTTCAGTGCTCTTTAGTCAAAATATGTCCAGCTATGCTTCTCTTATTTTTCCAAGCTATGTTGTATTGGAGCTGTAAATCCGGTCTGTGGCTGGGAGCAAGCTCAGCCTCTTATTAAAGAGTGCAGCCATCTTTGTTCTCTCCCTTCTAATGCATTCTTTATTTCATTTACTATATTATTCATTTTTATTGTTTTTTTTTAAGTTTTCTACATCCTTTTTCATGTTTTCTTTTTCCTTTTTGAAATATATTTTTATTAATTTCAGAGAGGAAGGGGAAGGAGAGAGAGATAGAAACATCAATAATGAGAGAGAATCATTGATTGGCTGCCTCCTGCATGCCCCCAACTGGGGATTGAGCCCACAACCGGGGTAGGTGCTCTTGACTGAAGTCGAATCTGGGACCCTTCAGTTTGTAGTCTGATGCTCTACCAACTGAGCCCAACCATCCAGAACTGTTTTCTTCTTGTTGAAGTTCTGAGTATAGCAATTTCTCCCTAAGTTCATTGAGCATACTTAAAACCAGTGTTTTGAACTCTGTATCTGGTAGATTGCTTGTCTTCATTTCATTTAGGTCTTTTTCTGGAGTTTTATTCTGTTTTTTTCATTTGGGATATCTTTCTTTGTCTTCTCATTTTGGGGACTACCTATGTTTTGTTTTTATATATTAAGTCAATCTGCTACATCTTGTGGTCTGGGCAGAGTAGGCTACATCTTGTGGTCTGGGCAGAGTAGGCTACATCTTGTGGTCTGGGCAGAGTAGGCTACATCTTGTGGTCCTGGTCATCTGAACCAGGTGCTCCAAGGATGTTCCTTGTGTGAACTGTATGAGCCCTCCTGCTGTATTGAGACTTGATTGCTGTGGATACATCAGTGGATCTGGTTGACCCTCAGGGTGACTGGTTAGCCATGCCTTCAGCAGACAAGCTATTGTGCGAGGACTGACCCCATGGAGTGAGAATCACTTTTGTGGAGCTCTGATACAGCCTAGTTTGCCTTTCAGATGTATTCTTTGTGGAACTTGTTGGTGGTGCTCAGCTGGCAACTGAGTTTGTTGGTTCTATGAGTGTCTATGGTGCAGAACAAGGTCAGCCACTGCTTATGCCAGGGTTAGGCCTCTTCGAAGGTCACCAAGTTGCAGCTTAGGGAAATTCCCTAAGGGCTTCTGGACTGTAAGAGGGCACCCCTCCCCCCCCCCCCAGAGTGCACGAATTTTTGCGCACCAGGCCTCTAGTCCTATTAACTAAAGAGAGAATATGCTAATTGACCATCACACCCTCATAAATGGCAGTGCCCACAGCCAATAAAGAGGGCATGTGCTAATTGACTGCCACACCCTCAGAAGATGGTTGCACCCATAGCCACAAGATGGTGGCACCCAGTCCCTTCAGCTGTGCCTCATCCAGCCTCAGTCCCCCAACCCCCTCAACCCCACCTCACCTCATCCAGCCTGAGTCCCCCAGACTTCTCACCCAGTTCTCACAGAATCTTACCTCATCCAGCCACCGTTTCCCAGTCCTCTCAGCCCCACAGGGGAGTGCACTTGGGGACGATCATTATGACAGGGGAGCAGTTAGGCATCAATCAGGCTAGCGGGGAGCTAGGTTAGGGGACTATCAGGCTGGCAGGCAGAGTGTTTAGGGGCAATCCGAAAGGCAGGCAGACAGGTGAGTGGTTAGGAGCTAGCAGTCCCAGATTCTGAGAGGGATGTCCGACTGCCAGGTTAGGACCGATCCCTGGAATCGGTCCTAAACCGGCAATTGGACATCCCCCAAGGGGTTCCAGATTGGAAAGGGTACAGGCTGGGCTGAGGGACACTACCCCCCTGTGCACAAATTTCATGCACTGGGCCTCTAGCATATTATATAAAAGATGAATCGTCACACCCCTGATTACCAAGTCTTGCCTGTTTTCAGCTTTGGCTCAAGTTTGAGCAACACCAGGACGCACAATGCAGTGAAAACAGAATGGAGTTGGAAGAAGCCAGACATACTTCAACTCTGATTCTACTACATGTCACCTCTGTCACCTTGGACAAGGGGCCTACCCCGACATCTCAGTTTTCTCAACTGTAACATATGAAGACATCTTCTAGATAAAGTAGTTGTGAGGATTAAATGAGATAGCGTATGGAAATTGTACAGATGTGTGATGATTAATAAGTACAATTTGTTCTCGTAGTGATTAGGCTGTGTAGATAGATGTGTGTATATATATATATATGACAATGTTATAAAAAATATATATTTCTAGTCCTGGAGGTTAAGTAACTGAGTAAGCATTTGAAAAGAGTGGTAACAAATGAAAGAACATCAATACAATGATGAGACATTTCTTTCAAATTGATATCAACTATACTGCATACCAGAGGCAAAAAGTAAAAACTGGACACTTTCATATTGAGGATTACCTAATGATTTCCTGATGTAACACTTGGAGTAATGGAATTTTTTAAAACAATAAAGCTTATAATAGAAATTATTTATTAGGAAGCTTCCAGTGACTTAACTAATAGGGAAACTATTTAGGAAGGGTAACATGGATATTTATATAGCTATTTTTTTAATTATGTTATGTGAGAATGATCATTATAAAACAGGAGCTCACAGTGAATACTTCAATTCCAAGTTTGGTTCCTGTACTTTACATGGGTCAGCTGTTTCATTTCATGCCTACAGCAATCCCATGAGGTAAGCACTATTATTGTCTCAATTTTTCTAATGAGAAAACAAGGACCGGAGAGATTAAATTATTTTCTCAAGGTTGGGAAGCTAGTAATAGGCAAAAACTCAACAATTATGCTCTTTACTGCATCACTGTATAAGCATTCATATGCACAGCAGGGTAAGTTTAGCTTTTTGCCTATAAGGAAGAGAGGGCAAGGGGTACTAGTGTTACCTCCAGGGCAGCCTGGACAGAACATCCCACCGCATTCTCCACAGCTCGGTAAGAGCAAGACTAGTGAAGTCCATCTCTCAAAAAGCTTGGTGAACCCAACAAAATGTGTGAAACAAATATGAAATTTCATTTTAGACATAGCAAGTTCAAATAAATCCCTAGATATCAGTAAAGAACAGAATTTGTTCTATCATTGGTAACAGTGTAATCTCTAAGGGAAAAAAACAATTTTCAAGAAAGTAGACACATAATTTGAAGATACTTTATTAAGATCAAAGGTTTTCCATTACATTTATTTATAAGTTTTTACTAGTCAAAAAGAAAATAAATAATAAAAATCTATCTTCAGGAATCTTTTAACAACATGGTTTTGTAAATCTGAGAAGTTTCCATGTTCGTCAATTTTAAATTATTATCACTTAGATATATACACATAATACCAGGAATGTCAGCCTTGAGGAATCAGAAACATCTATATTGGTAGGTAAAATAATGGTAAAATATATTTCAATTCCACCTTTTTATTTTTAACTGACTCTCATTTGTTAATCATGGAATATTCAAATTTCTTCTTGTTCTTGGAATAAATATATGGATTTAAAAAACATTCATCTTCTCTTAATTAGAGGCTGACACTCTGTCTTGGGAGCAGGTTACTTAAAGAACTAGTACAGTGAGGTACACAGCCCATTGATTCCTTGCTGGAGGAATTTGGGGTGCAGATAGTACAGAATCAAGAGCTTTTGTGACAGTTATCAACCAGCCCTTGGAGCTGGCACTGCCTTATTGAATTGTAACCATATCCTTTGTAAGCATCAAGTGGTCATGTAAACTTCACCTGCCAGACCAGGTACACTACCTGATAAAAGATTTCTCAAAGTATTCCCCTTCACACTATTTTCAAAATATTATTTAGCTCTAGTTTAAAAAGAGAGAAAGGTTTGGACAATTACATTTTTATAACACCCCAGTCCCCAGAAGAAAAATGATTCAGTCTCCACCATCTTACACTATCTCTACCCCCACAGTAAAGAACTGAGGCAGCTATCTGCAAATTAAAAAAAAATCCATGTATATATTTCAGAAAAAAAGAATTTGAACTGCCAAATTATTTATGATTGCCTAAATTATCATATATTTCCCACTACTCTTTGTATAGGATATTTTCATCAATAGTCAAACCATTTAAGTAAGACTTGACCAGCACACAATTTTAAGTATGGCTTTAGGATTGGATTTGGTAATCCCTCCCCCTCTTTTTAAAAAGCATATTGCTTACTATTTAGTTAATAAACATAGAAATCATTGATTGGATTATGTTGTTAAGTGATACTTAGTCTGATTATCTAAATATGTTGGTGTATGTGTCAGGATCATTACAGTACTTTTTGTCTGTTTCTAAAATGAAATCTGACATGTCTAAAGGGAATCCAGTGGATAATGCTACCAGATATCCAGTGCACATATAACACGCTAGTGGGTCTATCTGTGTATGAATAAAGGTCAAATATTTACATGGAATGCTGACCCTGACTTATAAAACTACTATTTTAAGTTATGCCATCTGTATATATAATTTATTTTATGAATATCCCCATTTAATAATTAAAAAATATGTCTCATATAGTTCACAAATATATAAAATTTTACTGCATTCTATTTTTCTTTAGACATGATATCTAAATTCTCTTTTATAAATCAACAAAAACCTTTCTTTTTTTCTGGTTAAAAGTCACAGATGCAAAGATTTTTTGATTGGCAGGATCTGACTGCATGCAAGAATGACAGGACATATTCTAATATAACTTATGAACATTTCTACTATTTTGACCTATATAATTTATTTGCTGGAGATAAGTATATAAAAGAAAAATGAGAGGTTCCATCTAAAAATTTATAACAGCCTTTCTTAAACTTCTTAAAAATGGCAAGATTAGGCTGGTATCTGGCCAGTGTTAAGAATTATTTTGATGAAGAAATAAGTTAACAATACATGCCAAGTTTTCTGAAGTACATCTTCGTACAATTTAAATACATGGTGATAAACTGTGCATATTCAACATTTTTGTCTTTAACTGTATCTTCTTTAACTGTACCAGAAACATGTCAAACCCCTGCTTTTAGAATAGGAATCACATTCTTATAATTTTTGGGAAAATCCAAAGCCAATTAGAAAAAACAAAACACTTTTTGGTGACTTTAGAAATGTTTCCTAATAATATACAAATAAAAATGTCCTTTTGTAATCATTTCTTGTACCAAGATATAAACATTTTAAGATCAATTCTATAAGGAAAAATTTTAAGTTACATATATAATAAATTTTAATCCTATTTTCCCTTATGTATTGAGTACAGATATGTACTCATTAAGTCCTCTTAAGCTATAATAAGAAGGCCACTAAGACAGGTTTTCAGTAATTCTTTTAAGAATGATTTTTTAAATGCACACACTGGTCCTCAAATAATGTTGTTTTGTTCAACATAAGTTTCATTATAACATTGATGAGATTCCATAGGAACTTAACTCCTACTTATATCATATTATAGCATATGGTAAAATTGGTTTCCTTATAGGTCATTAAATACCCACCATCAGTGACAGTAAGCGAGGACTCTTATGGTTATGTATTGCATATCCATAAGAAAAAGCTTGCACTTTTAGAATACAAAGAGGACCCCTATGATAATCTATCCAAAACCCAGCAAAGCTGTCCTGTCTGCCTGAAGCTGCTCAAGGCGGCTAGGTTAATTCTTTGCAAGTGCTAATGAGCAGACTTGATGGCAGCAACCATATTTGAGACCAGCGGATCTCTAATATTTATTCTCTAGTTATGTGTCTCTAAAAAGGTCAACCTTATCTTAGAGATAGAACTATATATAAAGACAGACAGAAAGCTCAAAACTGCTCAGAATACAGTACTGAAATTTCAATTTTGGATCTTATATTCAAACGTGTTTGAAATAAGGCTATAAAAAGATACAAACAAAACCAACATTCAATTTTAACCAAGACTGCACATCTATGACCATGATATAGATTTTTTAAAAATACCCTACCACCAAAATGGTAACTGATCTAATCATTACTCCACAATCAATGGGTATTTCCCTTAGTTATGAATGTAACCAGCTCACTGGGACCCAATGAGTCTCTGTCTCCAATTTGTCAAAGGTTGTTTTTAGTTCTTTGAATGCCATGGTGAGATCATCATTAACTATAATTTTGTCGAAGAGATGACCATACTGACTTTCCATTATCTGTGCTGATTTAATCATTTCTTGAAAGTCTTCTTCCTACAAAAGGAAGTATTTTTTTTTAAAGAGGTTAACCAGACAATTACATCACTTCGCATCAATGCAAACATTCCACCACTGGCTTATCTATCCTGTTTCCCTGAAAGTAAGACATCCCTGAAAATAAGACCTATTTCCAGTTTTGCCTCTCGCTATAATATAAGACATCCCCCCGAAAATAAGACCTCCCCGATAATATTTTTATTCTTGAAACTGAAAAAGCCTGGGCCACACAAGCAGTTATAAGGAAGTGGGTCAATTTAATGCTGCTGCTTGTTAAGGGAGCAAGGGAGCCAAAGACATGAAGAAATTTCTTCACAAACGAAAAATAGATCAAATAATGATTCCCGCAGGAATGACGGCCTATCTCCAGACTCTTGATATTGCAATAAACAAGCCATTCAAGGACAATTTGCACATGAAAATCAATGACTACACTGAAAATAGAATGGAGAGAAATCAGCGTGGAAACTTTGTGAAACCTAAACTGCAAGGGGTTGTGACTTGGGTGAAGAATTCATGGAAGAAAATCACTGACAGTTGCGTTGCAAATGCACTATGAGCAGGCTACCTTGACAAGAAGTACTCATTTAAGGACAGTGCTATTGCTAAACATGAGAGATTTGGTCCACTGATTCTGAAAGAAATGGAGTCACAAGAGAAATTCACTAGGAAATTAAGGGTTTGGATTGTTATAATGATGTTCCAGATGATGACATGACTGTCATTGAATAAATCTTACTTTGTGTTCATACTGGTAAATATAAGTATCAGTAAATGTACCATAGATTGTTGTACATGAAATAATGGTAGTAACAAGAAATTCTTGATACCACAGGATTTCCAGTTTGTCTGGTTATGCTGGTTTGTGATGACAACTACCACCGTACCGTATACAGGTAATAAATTTCCTTTCTTTTTTTTTTGTTCAACAATAAATGTGTACTGTATTCTTCGTCATGGAAAAATAAGATATCCCCTGAAAATAAGACCTAGTGCATCTTTGGGAGCAAAAAATAATATAAGACACTGTCTTATTTTCGGGGAAATAGGGTAATGCTATTTTGTGTCCATTATCTCAGCTCAGCTAGAAACGAAAATTAACCTTTTTAATTACAAGTTCTTCAGAAGTCATATTTCCTAATATTGCTTCTCTGATCTGCTTGTACCTAAACTGATCTGACAAGAGTCAAAACGTCTGTCTTACCTGAAGTTCAGGATAATCAGTCACTAAATTAGTATAAGGTTATCTCAGTGTCAAAATAGTTATGAGGGAGGGATGGGAAGAACAATTTACTCTGATGCTGCAATATTTATGTTTATTCATTGCAAAGAATTTAGAGCATAAACCAGTTTTTCAGAGTTGGACACATTTATAAAATAATAGTTACCAAGTCCTTCCTGTGCTTCATTGGAAGGGGGTCAGAGGCCCATCATACTCACATTTTTGAGCCAGGAAATATTTTAGTTAATTGTGTAACTCAAGATTATATATAATCATATACATAAATGTGTGTTAAATCCTAGGACTATGCTATCATTTATTATCTCCACTGAGAAATGTTTAAGTTTATAAATAGTACAGTAACTCTTTAAATAGCAACATACAAATGTTCAAGTCCACATTTCAATGTCACAGAATATTTCACAACAGAAAAGTTAACTTTAAGTGTTAATCTAGGACCCTCAGTAATATCATATGATGTTACTTATTCAGCATGGATATGTATTGCCAGTATTTTGTAAAAAGATACTTATTAAATACTGGGAATCAAAAGTATAATCTGTATTTTGTAACTACAATTTATAGTTTACAAATTAATATAGACTAAAGTTAAAAATGAGGGAGGGGGAAGTTAAGAGAAAGAGGGGAATAAAGTTCTTAACATTTAATTTCTTTGCTCTTTACTTTTTATCCTAAGGTAGAATACATTATCTTAAAGATAGAAACAAAAAACAAGGAAATGAAAGGCCTTGCCAGAAATCACTGTAGTCATTAACATACCACAGTTGCCATTTGTAATAACATTCATAGGAAATACAAATATTGAATAATTACATGAGTCTACTATGCCAAAATGGTGCTTTTTCCTTTATTATGCTAAATATGCAAGAAGACAAGAAAGGCAAATTATTAAAATTTTCATCTAGATTATTAATGATTAATAGTAATTCAGTTTGCTATTTTTCCCCTTAAAAATAAGAGTAGTCTGAAAACCAACTGGTCTAACTTTTATATACATAGCCTACAAAAATTTTATAAATACGCCAAGTAGTTTTGAGCCAATTAATATTAAGACCTATTCATGAAACACAAAAAGCAATTATAGTACAATCACTCAAAATGTCCGCACCTAAATACAAATTCTATATTGTAGATTTGTGGATCACACTTCATCTATTATAAGGTAGTCGCTACTGCATATGTGATTTTAACTACTGCTTATGTATTTTCACTAAAGCATCGTCATACTTACTGTAAAAGGCTTCGCAGTACCCTGGTCATCTCTACTTGAAATAATTTTTGCATTTTTTCTTGTCTCTCTCAAACGCTCTATCGACGGGGGCTTTATAAATATCACATAGGGCTTAAATTCTAGTGTCCTTAAATGCTTCACTGTCTGCAAGGAAGAAAAGGTTGTTTTCATATTTCTCCATAATGTCATAGAGCAATTTTTAAAATAAAACAAAATTTTCTAAAGTTAAAATTTCTTAAAATTATTTCCTAGTGAAGGTCAGGCAATCTTTCAATATATTATCCAATCAGTTGTTGACTATTAAGTGTAATAAACCCCCCTGCAAAGATGATGAAGCATGTAACTTGCCTTCAAAAACGTTTTGAAATATGCCCTAATTAATATTGAAATGAAGCGGCTAGAAATACCATAAAACTGATCTTTAAATCAAGTCTCCTATGAGTTGGATAACGTTCTGCACACAAAAGTCTTCCAGCCATCCCATCTGAGTACATTCATGACTTCAGGGATGGGTTCTCTTCCTTCTACTCTTCAAAGTGCCCCCAAAGGGCAAGCCTCCTGCTTTCCATGAAGCTTGTCAACACTCCTCCAGCAAATATTTTGTTATTTACACTGTAAGTGACAGAGGCCAGATGGGCTGGTGAGACCCTGAGAACGCAGAGTTTAAACCACACCAAGGGAGTTGGGAACACCTAGTCCCAGGACACCAGCAGGGAGGTTCTGCTCAAGCAAGAGTGTGTCCCATTCATCGCTGGTGCCCGAGTCAGCCGCCCTGCTGACTCCTGACTGAGTTGCGAGGTCTTCTCCAGGCCACCCTGGCTGGCCTTTGGAGGCTTTGCAGCCTGTGGTACAGCCATCCCTGAAGTGAGAATCTGGCCCCTCGTGATGAGGAAAAGGCTGTGGGTTAGGTTTCTGTTGGAGGCTATCTGGTGTGACAATTGAATGGCTTCATCCACTGGCACCCTCAGTCCACAGTGTTCCTGCGACTTTCCAGGTGCCAGGCAGAGACCTGCCTGACAGCTTCAATAGGGCCTCGTGCCATGGAGTTCCTGTGAAATGCCCCACAGCTCTTGTTATACCTGAACCCCACATCTGGGATATATACAGAACCTAGGACCAAAATGGCCACTGTTAAAGTTATAAATATTTATGATAACATATAAGAATACATATAATGCAACGTTTAAAAAAACACAAAATATAGAAAAGAAAATCTAAGAGATGTAGCAAAAACTGAATATAAATAAGACTTGCAAACAGATTTGGAGGCTTTTCTTACTCCTCTGACGATATTATGGGCTTTCAGTTCACCAAAAACTTCTCAAATTATTTTGAAATGCTGTTGTCATCTTAGCGAAACCACACATATGCCCAAAGTGAGTAGGCTTCAGATTCACCCTTGTAGTGAGAGGCTCACATCTAGCACAGTAGATTCCCCGGGCTGGAAGGGTAGTGAAAACTTCACTCTTTACTTACATGAGGTTGAACATCCAACAAGCAAACTTTGTTTTTAGCTAGGACAGACCGAACTGAGTCTATACTTGTGCCATAGTAGTTGTTTTTATATTCACCATATTCAATAAACCTGTAGAAAATTAGAAATGCATCAGAATCATTTATGAATTCAATATATATTGGTAGCGAGACATAATTCACGTATGTAAAAGATATTCTTGCTGAACATGAAAATTCTTTACTGTGTTTAATAAAAGAAATAGAGCCAAGTACTCCAGAATGTCAATTTAAAAAATCTTTTATTTTACATTTTTCAAATCAGTAACACTTTCTTGTATTACACTTAAGCAGACAAAAAGTATTTTAGTCCAGCAGTACACTAATGTTTTCCATCACCTCTTTTTCAGAGCTAATGCAATGCAATAAAACAGTGAATAAGCCAAACAATAGAAACTACTGAAATTTCACTGTGCACTACAGAATAACCCGCTTTAGAACCCGAGGAGGAACTGGTTGGTGGCTAATGGAACCAGGGCAGTCAATTATGTGCTATAAAAACATAATCGCTGTGCCAAACACGAAAAAAGCATTTTGATGTTTCAATAAAATTCCACACTCCTGTATTAAAACACACATTGCTCTCTCTAGTACCCTAAAGTAATTCAAGCTTAAGCAAATGGAAGACCTGGGGAGAGGGCATGCAGGGCTAGCTAGAGGATATGCTACAAGCAAGATGATTAACATTATTTCAATTTTTTTAAAAGCCAAATAAATACAGAGAGAGGTATATATGTAGGAAACTGTGGAACTAGGGATCTATTATGTAGCTGTTAGTTTTAAAAATAAAATGGTATCCAAATTATATGTTAAAATTGAAACAGTAGGGGGAAATGGCCATAATAACACTAGAGCAGAGTTTCTCAACTTTTTTAATGCTGCGATCCTTTAATACAGTTCCTCATGTTGTGGTGACCCCCAACCATAAAATTGATTTTGTTGCTACTTCATAACTGTAATTTTGCTACTGTTATGGAATTGTAATGTAAGTATCTGTGTTTTACAATGGTCTTAGGTGACCCTGTTAGCGGTTCTCAACCTGTGGAAAACACAGATATTTACATTACGATTCATTAACAGTAGCAAAATTATACTTATGGAGTAACAACGAAAATAATTTTATGGTTGGGGGTCACCACAACATAAGGAACTATATTAAAAGTCACGGCATGAAAAATGTTGAGAACCATTGCACTAGAGCAAGCTTCCCTTGTTATTCAAAATAATTCCAATACATTTATCTTACCAGAAACATAGCAACTCTAGCCTATTAAAAATTACAACCAAAGACTGCTAAAAAGTACTAAATTACCACTTTTAATTGATTTTAAATATTATAAAAATTAAAATATATTTCAAATGGAAGGGAACCCTCAATTGTCTAAAAGTGGGTATAAAGGGACATACTGAAAAACAGTCACACAACCCAGCTGGTGTGGCTGAATGGGTGAGCACTGACCTAGGAACTAAGAGGTTACTGGTTCAGTTCCAGGTCAGGGCACATGCCTGTGTTGCAGGCTCGATCCCCAGTAGGGAGCATGCTGGAGGCTAGAGGCAGCTGACCGATGTTTCTCTCTCATTGATGTACCTATCTCTCCATCCCTCCCCTGATCTTTCTCTCTAAAAAAATCAATAAAACTGAGAGAACCAAGATGGCGGCATAGGTAAAACACCTATCTTGCCATCATACACAGCAATTTTAAAACTACAACTTAATGAAAGAACAAACACCATCCAGAATCACCGGAAAGCTGGCTAAGTGAAAATTCCACAAATAAAAGTGAAGATAAGACACTGTGACTCGGAGGAGCGGCTGAGGACAGCGTTGAAGATACACGCAGAGAGAGGTTTGGAGGAGTGTGCACCAGCGGATAGGGTGGGCAGCTGAAAACCGGCCAGTTTTCTCGAACGGGGGAGACAAAGACGTCCCACTGGACTGATTCTCCAGCTCTGGGCGAAGTCCAGGGAACCCACTATCACACGGGGTGAAAACTGGACAGTGGGAGGGCACGCCTAAGCTCGAGTGCTGCAGGGGTCTCCCGGCTTGTGGATAAGGCGAGCTTGTGCAGAGTATGCGTGAGCTTGGGAATAGCGCAGAGAGCACAGAGAGCACTCGTGACTTGCTCTTTCATTCGGGAAACCATCAGACTGCTTTGTTTTACGACCCTGGGTGAGATGTTGGGTGTGCAGACTCATTTGGGGAGAGGCTGAATTCCCCGGCAGCTGGTGGAGCTCGGCAGCGGCTCTCTCTCAGAGGTGCTGGCGGCCACTGCCCCCGGCACAGAGTCCCTGGGACCGCATAGGGCAGAGCTGACGCTGTCTGCTTGGCCTGGAGACTCCACCCATCCAACCTGAGCACAGCTGAACATCACAGACAATTGGTCTGGAGGTCAACCCCTCCAAGTGCTAACAACAATTAACCTGAGCTTAACTTGAACAAGACTATGCAACCCATATCCACCTCAGGTAACTGGGGAGGCTGAGCCACTGCCCCTTGTAGGACATCTATCACACAAAGCTAATTGACCAACTCAGGGAAGCAGCCACCATGCAGAGACATGGAAAGAAATAAGATGTGAAAGAAATGGAGGAAAAAAAAAAACGACTGAACATGGAATTCAAAACCACGGTTATAGGGCTTCTCAAGAGGCTCCTAGAAAAGGTCAAGACCTATAAGGAAATAAGCAAGACCTACAAAGAAATGAACGAGACCCTCAAGGATATGAACGAGACCTGCAAGGAAATGATCAAGACCAACATGGAAGTGAATGAGTCCTACAAGGAAATGAACGAGACCTACAAGGATATAAACGAGACTCTCAAGGATATGAAAAAAGACCAACCAGAAATTAAGCTTACGCTGAAATAAAAAATATTATACAAAGACCTAAAAGTACTCTAGAGCACCCCAAGAACCAAGTTAAAGATTTGAAATACAAAGAGAGAAAATCCACTCAGCTGAAAAAGCAAGAAACCAAAAGAATCCAAAAAATTGAAGGTAGTGTAAGGAGGCTTTGGACAACCTCAAGCATACCAACATCCGAATTATAGGGGTGCCAGAAAAAGTGAGAGAGCAAGACAATCAAAACCTATTTGAAGAAATAGTGACCGAAAACTTCCCACACCTGGTGAAAGAAATTGACTTAGGAGTCCAAGAAGCGCACTGAACCCCAATATATAGGAACCCTAAGAGGACCACACCAAGACACATCATAAGTAAAATGCCAAGAGCAAAAGACAAAGAGAGAATATTAAAAGCAGCAAGAGAAAAACAGTTAATTACCTATAAGGGAGCACCCATACGATTGTTAGCGGATTTCTCAACAGAAACGATGCAGGCCAGACAGGAGTGGCAAGAAATATTCAAAGTGATGAATAGCAAAAATCTACAACCAAGATTACTCTACCCAGCAAAGCTATCATTCAGAATTGAAGGCCAGATAAAATGCTTCTCAGATAAGAAAAAGCTAAAGGAGTTCATCACCACCAAACCAATATTATATGAAATGCTGAAAGATATTCTTTAAGAAGAGGAAGAAGAAAAAGATAAAAGTGTAAATTATGAACAACAAATACACATCTATCAACAAATGAATCTAAAAATCAAGTGAATTAATAAGCTGATGAACAGGATAAACCTGGTGAATGTAACAGAATCACGGGCATAGAGAAGGAATGCACTGACACTTCTTGGGGAGAAAAGGGGTGTGGGAAGTGCAGCAAGAGACTGGACAAAAAATCATGCAACTATGGGAGAGGACAGTGGATGGGGTGAGGGCGGAGGGTGGGATGGGTACCAGGTGGAGGGGAGCTATAGGGGGAAAAAAAGCAAACAATGTAATTAATAAACTGAACAATAAAGATTTAAAAAAAAGAGAGAGAAAAAAATCAATAAAACCCTAGTTGGTGTGGCTCAGTGGATAGAGCATCGGCCTGTGGACTAAAGGGTCCCGGGTTTGATTCCTGTCAATGGCACATGCCTAGGTTGCAGGCTCGATACCCAGTAGAGGGTTTGCAAGAGGCTGTCAATCAATGATTCTTTCTCATCATTGATATTTCTATCTCTCCCTCTCCCTTCCTCTCTGAAATCAATAAAAATATTAAGAGTAATAAAAAATCAATAAAATAATATTTTTTAAAATAAGTAACACAAAAGTATAAAAAATTCTACTTACTTGTTATTTTGCACATCTGTCTCAAACAAATGCTTGGAAATGAAAATATATTCAACACCATCACTCTCCTGGCTTCTTCTGGCTCTGGTAGTATCTGTGATTTAATTAGGAAGCGTTTAGAAAAGTTTACATCCGCCACCCTAAACCATCCTGTAGTTAATTAAAGTTTTTTTCTTAAATAAGATTAAAACCTTATAAAAAAGCAAATTAGTTAATAAACTATAGTAAAATGCCGTTAATTTAGATTTTCCACTAATATTAAAATATATTGATTTGAAGGTGGATTCAAAGTTAAATTGTATTATGCTTGTACTATTATTCATTATTTTGAAGGTACTCATATTTGATTAAAAAATGCTATTTCCACCCTTAAGATATAATTCTTGCAAATAATATACCTATTATTGTTATGTATGGTCTTTATTTATTGAAACAAATCTAAGGCCCATTAGGTTATAAGATAAACTCTGAAATTATTTTACTATCTTTCACACCCTGCACATGGTATATATCATCATTTTATTTTGCTAACGGAATGAAGTCATAGACTTCTATGTGTTCTTCATTCCTCCTTTTGCAAAACTAAAAACATCTTCTTGGAATACTACTGAACTTTCAAACTTTCAATAACTTTGGTTAATCATTTTCTACTTCATTATAATGGAGTAGGAAAATACAGGATTAACTTGAAACAAGAAAACATACGGAGTTGCAGTACTGAAAAGGCAAAACATTCCTGCTGATTGCAACTAAAAACTGTACCCAAAACAACTATGTGAATACTCCAAAAATAAATACAGCAGGCAGATTGTAGAGAATCAACCTGCATGGGGAAGAATTTAACCATTATTTCTTCTTCTTTTTTGAAATATTTGTCTTTATTGTTGAAAGTATTCTAGATGTCCTCCCTCCCCCGCCCCCCCAACTTCTTACTCCATTGAACCTCTCCACACTGTTCCTGCTACACCTCCAGGCCTTCAATGCACTATTATCTATGTCCATGGGTTATGCATAAAAATTCTTTTGTTAATCTCTTTCCACCCCTCTCCCCTTCCTTCTGAAATTCCATAGCCTGTTCCATGCTTCCATGTCTTTGGAATCCAGTCTGTTCATCAGTTTATTTTGTTCTTTAGATTCCACATAAAAGTGAGATCATGTGATACTTGTCTTTCTCTGCCTGGCTTATTTTGCTTAGCACAATACTCTCCAGGCACTTCCATGTTGTCTTAAAGGGTAAGAGATCCTTTTTTACAGCTGCATAGTGTTCCATTGTGCAAATGTATCTCAGCTTTTGTATTCACTCATATACTGATGGGCACTTGGCCTCTTCCCAGATCTTAACGATTGTAAATGACACTGCTAGAACATAGGGGTGCATATGTTCTTTTGAAATTGTGTCTTGGGTTTCTTCAGATATATTACTAGAAGTGGGACTGTTGGGTCAAAAGGCAGTTTCATTTTTATATTTTTGAGGAAACTCCACAAACTGTAGCTGCATTCCCACCAGCATTGTACGAGAGCTCCCTCTCTCTATATCCTCACCAACACTTGTCATTTGTTGGTTTGTTGATGGTAGCCATTCTAGCAGGTGAGGTGATACCTCATTGTAGTTTTAATTTGCATCTCTCTGATGATTAATGATGTTGAGCATCTTTTCATGTCTCTTGGCCATTTGTATGTCCTCTTTAGAGAAGTGTCTATTCAGGTCCTTTGCTCATTTTTTAATTGAATTTTCTGTCTTCCTTTTATTAAGTTGTATGAATATTATATATATTTTGAAAATTACCCCCTTATCAGATATATCATTGGCAAATATATTCTTCCATGCAATGGGCTTTTTTATTTTGTTGGTGGTTTCTTTGCTGTGCAGAGCTTTATAGTTTGATGTAGTCCCATTTGTTTACTTTTTTTCCCTTTGTTTCTCTTGCCCTCTGTGATGTATCAATGAAAATTCTGCTATGTGAGATGTCTGAACTTTTGCTGCCTATTTTTATGGGTTTACAACTTCTCTTATCCACTTTGAGTTTATTCTTGTATGTGGTATTACTTGGTGGTCTAGTTTCATTTTTTGCATGTATCCATCCAATTTTGCCAGCACCATTTATTGAAGAGACTGTCTTGACTTCATTATATGCTCTGCCTTCTTTATCAAGTATTAATTGACCATAATAGCTTAGGTCAATGTCTGGGTTCTCTGTTCTGTTCCATTGATCTATATATATATATGCTCTTGTGCCAGTGCCAGGCAGTTTTGATTACAATGGATTTGAAGTATTATTTGATATTTGATTTTGTGATCCCTTCTACTTTGTTCTGCTTCCTTTTTAGTTCCATATTAATTACTGAAGTGTTTGTTCTGTATTTGTGAAATATGCCAATGGTATTTTAATAGAGATTGCACTGAATCTATAGATTGCTTTGGGTAGTATGGACATTTTAATGAGGCTAGTATTTTCAATACACGAACATTGTATATGCTTTCCACTTGTTGGTATCTTCTTCTGTTTATTTTTCCAAAGTCCTGCATTTTTCCAAGTATAAGTCTTCTACTCCTTGGTTAAATTTATTTCTAGATGTCATATATATTTTTTGTTGCAATGGTTTCTCTTTTTGAGAGTTTATTATTAGTGTATAAAATTTCATTTATTTCTGAATGTTACTTTTGTATTCCTACTACTTTGAATTCATTTATTAAATCTCGTAGTTTTTTGGTGGACTAGTTAGGGTTTCCTATGTACAATATCACATCATATATGAATAATGACGGTTCCTCCTTTCCGATTTGAATACCATTTATTTTTCCTTCTTGTCTGATCACTGTGGCTAAGACTTCTAGTACTATGCTGAATAAGAGTGGTGAAAGTAGACATTCCTGTCTTGTTCCTGTTCTTAGGGGAAATACTTTTAGTTTTTGCCCATACTGTATGATGTTGGCTGTAGGTTTGTCATATATGGCCTCTATCGTCTTGAGTTATGATCCTCCTATTCCCACTTTGCTGAAAGTTTTTAATCAAAATGGTTGCTGGATTCTATAAAATGCTTTTCTGTATCTATTGATATGATATGTTTTTTAACTTTCATGTTGTTTATGTAATATATCACATTTATTGATTTGTGAATGACTAGAACTCATCACCTACTTCACTCTTTACCTACTTCCTAACAAAAAAATCAACAAAGAACCAGTGACCCTGCCGAGACCAGTTTGGCTCAGTGGATAGAGTTTTGGCCTGCGGACTGAAAGATCCCAGGTTCGATTCTGGTCAAGGGCATGTACCTTGGCTGCGGGCACATCCCCAGTAGGGGGTGTGCAAGAGGCAGCTGATTGATGTTTCTGACTTTCTATCCTTCTCCCTTCCTCTCTGTAAAAAATCAATTATATATATATATATGCAGTGACCCTGAATAACATACTAGATCAGACAGATTTAATTGACATTTACAGAACATTTTACTTCAAAGCTACAGAATATACATTCTTGTTGAGTGTTCATATGACATTCTCAAAGATAATCCACGTTAGGACACAAAATAAATCTTTACAACTTCAAGAAGAATGAAATTGTATCAAACATCTTCTCAGATCACAATGCCATGAAGCTAGAAATCAACTACAATAAAAACACTCATGCCCAGCCACGGTGGCTCAGTGGTTGAGTATTGGAACCAGGAAGTCATGGTTCATTCCTGATAAGGATGCATGCCTGGGTTGTGGGCTTGATCTCCAGTGTGGGGCATGCAGGAGGCAGCCAATCAATGATTTTTTTCTCATCATTAATGTTTCTATCTCTCTCTTCCTCTCCTTTCCTCTCTGAAATCAAAATATATTTTAAAAAACATTCAAACACACGGAGGCTAAATAGTATGTTATTAAACAACTAGAAGCTCGAGGCATGAATTTGTGTATGGGTGGGGGTCCCTTTGGTCTGGCCAGTGATTGGGGGTGATCAGGGCTGCAGGAGGGACAGAGAGAGGTTGGCTGGCCAGGGGCAGGGGCCGTGGGAGATTGGCCAGCCAAGGTGGAGGGGCCATGAGAAGTTGGTCAGCCAGCCTGGGAGAGGGGCCATGGGAGGTGGGCTGGTTTGGGGGAGGAGCTGTGGGAGGTTGGTTGACTGGGGGGGAGGGGCCACAGGAGGTTGGCAGGCCTGACTGGGACCATCAGGCTGGCCAGCTGTGGGGGAGGACAGGCTGTGGGAGGTTGATGTTGGAATGCACTGACCACCATGGGGCAACTCCTACATGTGTCTGCCCCCTGGTGGTCAGTGCGCATTATAGCGACTGGTCTTTTGGTTGCTTAGGCTTCCTAATATATAAAAACTCAGGGTCCATCACAACTGAAACAACTGGATGGATGACCAAACAGTAGGCTGCATAGGGGGATAGTGATGGATGACCAAGTGATTGAACAGCAGGCTGAATGGAGTGACCAGGATGGTGGGGGGGGCAGTTGAGGGCAACCAGGCTGCAGAGAGAGGCAGTGTGGGAGACTAGGCACAAGGGGGGGGGGGGGAGTAAGGGCCAACCAGGCTCAGGGGGGCAACCAGGCTGGTAGGGGGTGCATTTAGGAGTGATCAGGCAGGCAGAAAGGTGAGCAGTTAGGAGTCAGTGGTCCCAGATTGTGAGAGGGATTCCAGATTGGAGAGGGTGCAGGCTGGGCTTAAGGGAACCCTCCCCTTCCCCCTCGTGCATGAATTTCATGCACCAGGCCTCTAATTTATTCATATATATGTATATTTATAGCCAATGAGATCAAAGAAGAAATTAAAAACTTCCTGCAAACAAATGAAAATGAATATACAATCACCCAAAATGTGTAAGACACAGCAAAAACAGTCTCAAGAGGAAAGTTCATAGCACTACAGACCTATGTCAAGAAACAAGAAAAACCTCTAATTAACTATCTCACCCTACAACTAAAAGAATTAGAAAGAAAATAAGAAGTGCTCGGAGTAATGAGAAAGAAGAAAATAATGAACACCAGAGTAGAAGTAAATGACATAGAGACTACAGAAACAATACAAAAGATCAATGAAACCAACAGCTGGTTCTTTGCGAGATAAACAAGATTGATGGACCTCTAGCCAGACTTATCAAAAAACAAAGAGGGAGGAATCCAATGAATAAAATTAAAAACAAAACACCAGAGAAATATAAAAGACTGTAAGAAATTATTATAAACTAGAGGCTGGGTGCATGAATTTATGCACATTTGGGGTCTGGCTGGCCTGAACCAATGGGGGCTAATCAGGGGCAGGGCCATCCAGGGTAGGGGCCACAAGTGGTTGGTTGGCCAGCTACAGTGTGTGTCATAGTGACTGGTTGTTCTGGTCATTCCAGCTTTCTTGTCGCTTGGCTTTTATGTGTGTAGACTAGTGGCCCAGTGCATGAAATTCATGCAAAGGGGGTTTCCCTTAGCCCAGCCTGCACCCTCCTCTACAACTGGACATTCCTCTCACAATCTGGAACCACTGGCTCCTAACAACTCACCTGCCTGCCTGCCTGATTCCCCCTAATCCCTCTGCCTGCCTGCCTGATTGCCCCTAACTGCTCTCCCCTGCTGGCCTGATCTCACCCCCAACTGCCCTCCCCTGCTGGTCTGATCTCACCCCCAACTGCCCTCCCCTGCTGGTCTGATTGCCCCCAACTGCCTCTGTCTTGTTCCCATCACCATGGCTTTGTCCAGAAGGATGTCAGATGTCCAGAAGATGGCTGGTTGACCTGGTCTAATGAACATATTTCCCTTTTATTAGTATAGATAGATCATATAGAATAGGGTTGCTTAAATTGGGTGGGGGGGGGGCTTTTTCAGCAGGAGGAGATGCTGTTGGCAGACAAAAATACACAATCCCTATATCTGGACTGATAGCCAGCCATATGCACTATACTGCCAAACCAGTCATTAAAAAACTGAACTGCTTTTTCACCTTACACTGAACAGCTGTTGCCCTTAAAACCCCTCCTGAGTCCCCAACTTAGGTTCTGCCTTCGCAGTTCAACCGGATTAGGTTCTGACTCTTCAGTTTCTATGCCAGTCAGCATCAAAAGCTCCACCTCTTAGGCAGCCATTGGCCCCTCGCAAATTCACCCAGATTTGGTTCTGAATAGTCGGTTTCTATGCCAGTCAGTATGGAAAAGCTCTGCCCCCTCGGAAGCCATTGGCTCCTCACAGTACACCCAGATTTGGTTCTGATTGATCGGTTTCTATGCCAGTCAGCATCTCTGAGCCTATCTCTGGGCCTGATCAGAGAGGCAGGGATGATCAGCAGCCCCGTGCGGCTGCTGGTGAGGCCCAGAGAGAAAGAGAGGTAAGGGCTAATCAACAGCTGTCATGGAGGCTGCGAATCAGATCCTGCTTCTTTCTTCCGGGCCTCTTACTGCAGGACTGACTTCCATGGCACCAACCTAGCACTGACTGCCCCGGGGTTGGCATATAAGACCCTGCTTCCCTCTCTGGGCCTCTCTACAGGTCTGATCCACAGCCCCTTTGGCAGTCAGTCCTGGGTCACTACAGCGCCTGCAGCACTGATTGCAGGACTGACTTTCAATGTTTTGTTGTCCGTTCAGTCATTTTGAATATTATGGACCTTGGCTCTTTATATTCTATATAATCTATATAATAAAGAGGTAATACACAAATTGACCATCATGCCCTCACAAGATGGCTGCCTACAACCAGGTTAGCAGAGCGGTTAGTGAGGGACGATCAAACAACTGAATAAGCAGGCTGCGTGGGGCAACCAAGCTGGCAGGGGGATTATGAGGGGTGACCAGGCTGGCAGGGGAGTGGAATTGAGGGCAACCAGGCCAGCAGGGGGAGCAGTTGGGGGTGACCAGGCCAGCAGAGGAGGCAGTGAAGGGCAATCAGGCCAGCGGGGGGACAGTTAGGAGTGATCAGGCAGGCAGGCAGGCAGGTGAGCAATTAGGAGCCAATGGTCTAGGATTGTGAGAGGGATGTCTGAAACCGGAAGTCAGACATCCAGTGAGGTGTCCTGGATTGGACAGGGTGCAGGCTGGGCTGAGGGTACCCCCGCCCCCGTGCATGAATTTTGTGCATTGGTCCTCTAGTATATAGATAACTATAAGCCAACAAATTGGACAACCTGGTTGAAATAGACAAATTCCTAAAAAAGTCTTCCAAAACTGAATCAGAAAACTTGAATAGACCAATAATAACTAATGAAAGTGATACAGTAATAATAATAACAACAACAACAACAACAACAACTCCCAGCAAATAAAATTCCTGGACCCTAGCTTCACAGGGGAGTTTTACCATTCAAAGAAAAACTCATACCTATCTTCCTCAAACTATTCCAAAAAATTCAAGAGAAAGGAAGACTTTCCAGATCTTTTTATAATGACAGCATTATTCTAATTCCAAAATCAGCTAAAGATACTACAAAGAAAGAAAATGATCAGCGAATATCCCTGATGAGCATGGATGCCAAAATCCTCAATAAAATATTACCAAACAGAATCCAGCAATATATTAAAAATATTAATAACCATGACCCAGTGGGATTTATCCCAGGGATGCAAGCATGGTACAATATTCTCTAATATTTATTTCTTCTTAATTTTTCTCTCATTGTGGGATCATTCACAGAGAATCATGTCAGAATATTTGACTGAGTTCTCACAGAAACCTTGACTTTTTGGTTAAAAGAACCAGAAGAAAAATGCTCATGTGAGGTAAAGAGTCTGGAGGGAATCCATGAATGGAGATCTGGGAAAGGAAATATTCTAATTCTGAGTATGAACCCACACTAGTCTAAGAATAACCCCTGAGCCATACACATGCAGTTCAGACTCAAACAAGCATAGCAGTTTTAAGAAGTGAACAGATTAGAATACACAAGTAACACCTTAACCTATGAATAACAGAAGTATGGAACATACCCAAACCAATACAGTAAAGGCTTAGAGAATTGAGCTGAGAGTTGAAGTATGCACACAAGCATGAAACTAATCCCTGAACTACAGGTGATAGGGCAGACTCAAACCAACAAGGCAAAATTTAGAAAACTAAAATGGCATGTAGACTACAACTCACATAAAAAGACAGAACTTATAGTATTAACACAAACTGGTTGATTATTTGCTAAAATAAAACATAACATTATCCAGAATATTATAACAGGATCTGGAGTTATTGATATAGCACTGAATTCACAATACCCAGAATGCAGTTTAAAATTATTCAACATAAAAATATACAAGAAAGCCGAGACCGGTTTGGCTCAGTGGATAGAGCGTCGGACTGCGGACTTGAAGGGTCCTGGGTTCGATTCCGGCAAGGGCATGTACCTTGGCTGCAGGCACATCCCCAGTGCGGGGCGTGCAGGAGGCAGCTGATCGATGTCTCTCTCTCATCGATGTTTCTGACTTTCTATCCCTCTCCCTTCTGCTCTGTAAAAAATCAATAAAATATATTTAAAAAAAATAAACAAGAAAATATGACCAATTCTCAAGAGGAAAGATGACAGCTGGCAACCTTCACAGACCCAGAGCTATCAGAGAAAAACTTTAAAGCAATGATTATAATAACTGTGCTTCACCAGGTAAAGAAAACATATCTGAAATAAATTAAAATATGAATTTAGCAGACTATAAAAAATGAAAGTTTAGAACTGAAATACACAGCATCTTACAGAAACATCACTAGATAAGCTCAGTAGGAGAACGGAGAACACAGAGAAAAGGGCCAGTGAATGGAAAACGATCAATAGTAATTTAGAAAATCTGACCAACAAATAGGAAAAACTGAAGTAATGTAAATGGAACTTGAGGTATGAATGTGAAAATATTGAGATGTCTAGTTTCATTTTTTACATGTATCTGTCCAATTTCCCCAACACCATTTATTGAAGATACTGACTTGATTCCATTGTATGCTCTTGCCTCCTTTGTCACGTATTAATTGAGCATAATGGCTTGGGTCAATTTCTGGGTTCTCTGTTCTGTTCCATTGATCTATATGCCTGTTCTTGTGCCAGTACCAGGCTGTTTTGAGTACAGTGGCTTTGTACTATAAATTGGTATTTGGTAATGTGATCCCTCCAACTTTGTTCTTGTTTCTCAAGATTACTGTGGCTACTTGGCATCATTTTTGGTTCCATCTGAATTTTTGAGGTATTTATTCTAGATCTATGCAATATGCCACTAGTATTTTAATAGGAATAGCATTAAATTTATATATTGCTTTGGGTAGTATGGGCATTTAAAGATGTTAATTTTACCAATCTATGAACAAGGTACTTTCTTCCACTTGTTTATGTCTTTAACCTCCTTGGTTAAGTTTATCCCTAAGTATCTTAATTTTTTTCGTTGCAATGGTAGATAGGGTTGTTTATTTAGTTTTTGTTTCAAAGAGTTCATTATTGATATATAAAAATGCCTTAGATTATTGAGTATTAATTTTGTATCCTGTTATACTGCCAAATTCATTTATTAAATCTAGTAGTGTTTTGGTGGAGTAGTTTGGGTTTTCTATGTATAATATCACATTATCGGTGAATAATCACAGGTTTACTTCCTCATCTGCAACTTAACAAAAGTAAGATAAACAATCCAATTAAAAAAAATGGGCAAAGAACCTAAGTAGGCAGTTCTCCAAAGTGGACACACAAAAGGCCAAAAAGCATATGAAAAAATGTTCAAAGTCACTAATTATCTGAGAGATGCAAACCAAAACGACAATGAGGTATCGCCTCACACCTTTCATAATGGTAGCATCAACAAATCAACAAACAAGCGCTGGCACAGAAGTGAAGAAAAGGGAACCCTAGTACACTGCTGGTAGGAATGCAGACTTGCAGCAACTGTGGAAAACAGTGGGGAGTTTCCTCAACAAAATTAAAACGGAACTGCCTTTTGACCCAGCAATCCCACTTCTGGGAATATATCCTAAGAATCCCTAAACATCAATTTGAAAGAATGTTTGCACTCGTATGTTCATAGCCACACCCTATCTAATAAAAGAGTAATATGCAAATTGACCATACCTCTGATCAAGCCACGCCCACCAGCCAATCAGGAGCAGATTATGCAAATAAATTCCAACCAAGATGGCTGCCGCCACCGAGAGCAGGAGGAAGGCTTGGGTTTCCCCTGCAATGGAGGAATCCAAGCTTTTCGCCTGCCCTTTCCAGCCTGGGCCTCCACCCAATGCTACAAAGTTTCAATTATAAAAGATACATAATCTGAACAGAAATGGCGGCAGCCATGGAGCTGGAGAGAACAGAGGCTAAGATTGCCAGAGCGATAGAGGAAGCATAGCTTCTGCATCCCTAGGCCAGGCCTCCACTCTAGGCTACAGTTTCAAACAGAAATGGCTGTTGCCAGGAATCGAGCAGAAGGCTTGGTTCTGTTCTAGGCTACAAAGTTTCAATTGTAGAACATAAATTAATCCCAGATCCCAGAGCCTCCATTTGGGTTGCTGGGGGGCATGGCCAACCTGAAAACCACCACAGGCCCTTTGCCCAGGCCACCCCACACCCCAAGGGAACCCTCACCCTAAACCAGGACACCCTTCAGGGAAAACCAGCCAGTCCCCACCCATGCACCAGGCCTCTATCCTATCTAATCAAGGAGTAATACGCAGATTGGCCATCACTCCAACACACAAGAGGGCTGCCCCCATGTGGTCAAAGAACCTGTCCCCATGTGGACACAAGATGGCCACCACAAGATGGCCAGCAGGGGAGGACAGTTGGGAGGTTCCAGACCTGCAAGGGAGGGTAGTTGTGGGCCATAAGGCCAGCAGGGGAGGGCAGTTGGGATGGACCAGGCCTGCAAGGGAGGGAAGTTGGGGGCGATCAAGCCTGCAGGGAAGGGCAGTTAGGGGTGACCAGGCCAGCAGAGGAGGGAAGTTGGAGGCAAACAGGTTGGCAGGGGAGCAGTTAGACATCAATTAGGCTGGCAGGGTAGTGGTTAGGGGGTGATCAGGGTGGCAGACAGAAGCAGTCAGGGGCAATCAGGGAGGCAGGCAGGTGAGCAGTTTGGAGTCAGCAGTCCTAGATTGTCAGAAGGATGTCCGACTGCCCGTTTAGGCCCGATCCTATCGGGATCGGGCCTAAACGGGCAGTCGGAGATCCCTCGAGGGGTTGCAGATTGGAGAGGGTGCAGGCTGGACTGAGGGACACTCCCCCACCTCCTCCATGCATGAATTTCATGCATCGGGCCTCTAGTTATTTATAATAGCCAAGATCTGCAAAGAGTTCACGTGCCCAGCAGTAAATGAGTGGATAAAAATGCTATGGTACATGTGAAAAAAAAAGGGTACCATGTCTACAACCAAAATGTTTATCACAACCAACCAAAATTTCCCAGGTCTGATACAGTTTCACTGATTGGAGGGTCATCCGGGGCACCAACGGCTTGAAGGTCTGATCCCTGGTCAGGGCACATACCCAGGTTAAGAGTTCATTCCCCTGTTGGGCACATATGCGAGGCAACCTATCAATATTTCTCTCACACAGATGTTTCTCTCTCTCTCTTCCTATCCCTCTCCCCCCCTCTTTCTCTAAAAATCAATTTAAAAAAACATTTCCTCGGGTGAGGACTAAAGAGAAAAGATTCTCACAAACCCATCAACAGTGAGGAGTCCTGAATAAATGATCTGAAGATTCTTATGAGAAGGGAATTCAAAGGGCAAGATGGACACAGTACCGAGGCCACCACCTCACCACAGCTCACTGAGTACCCACTGTGCTCACAGCCTGAGATAAGCATGAAACAAACTCCCCACCCTTCCCCTGCCCCCCAAACATCCCAGAATAACTGCCACTGTGAGCTAAGAAAATTGTTTCTAATGCTTAGTTTATAAGGTATATATTTTTTAGAAATCTCAACTGAGGTACCCTGAGGACAAAGAAGTACATTTTGAAACCTATGAAAATACTTTAATGTGATGCATGTCTTCCTGCAAAACTTCAGGAAGAGATGAACAAGTGTGGTTGGTTGACAGTGCCTAAACCCAAGCTATCAAGATATGAGAATCCACCAAGTATTTGATATTTACTGCAATACCTTGTGTTAACTATTTTATTTTAATTTCTTTTAAAAGATTGGTTATATTAATGGTCAGCTAGATTTGTTGTTAACTTGTAGCCTTAAAACAATATTAATGCAGCTTTCTCTGACTGGCTTAAAAACAAGCAAACGATATGTATGCAGCTTATCAAGGATGACATTTCCCACGGAGAAGCAGGCAGGGCCTTGGCCACCACTTTGTTTATAAGCAAACAAAGTGTTTAAACTGTGAATGTATAATTCGGCCTCAAGGACAATTTTAAAAGATCATATAATTTGTTCAACCATTTTGACCAAGAGAAATAGCATTTAACTGATTTAGCACCCTTTTTAAATAGCCTTTTGAAATGGAAATAATCATAGATTCACAAAAAGATTGTAAAAAAATGGCACAGAGAGGCCTTGTGTAACCACCCCTCAGCTTCCTCCAGTGAGGAAGCCTTAGTCTTCCATAACTGTTGTGTATGTCAAGACCAGAAAATCAACATCAGCAAACTCCAACTGACTAAGCTACCAAGAATTCCTATTTAACATTTAAAAACCTGAAGTGTGATAGACAGAAAAGTTCTCATGTGAGCTTTGACGAATTTTCACATCTAATACACCCCGGTAATCAGCACTCCAGAATCGCCCTTCCCGTCTGCCCCACTCAATATTTCTAACAGCACCCAGGAGCATTGCTTTTATTGTTTTATAAAACAGAGCCATACTGCACATTCTCTTTTATGTCTGCCTTCTTTCATTCAGCATGATGTTGGTGGGGTCCAAAAATATTATTGCATGTAGTAGCATATTGTTCATTCTCACTGCATTACAGTATCCCAGGGTGTGAAAATACCATCATTTATTTAACCAATCCACTACTGGTGGGCATTTGGGCAGTTTCCAGTTTTGAGCTTTTATGAATAGTATTTCTAAGAGTATCCAAGTATGCGTCATATGCATTTCTGCTGAATGTGTAATAGGAGTGGAATTGCTAGGTCACTAGGTATGTGTGTGTTCAGCTTTAGTAAATAGATATGGCCACTTAGTGTCTCAAAGTAGTTGAATTAATTTGCTCTACCACCAGCAATGTGTGTTGAGTTCCATTGCTCCATAATTTTTCAGTTTACCCATTCTGATAAATGAGTTAAACAGCAAACAGAATACTGGTAGAATAACCAAAGCAGTAATTTTTCTCTAAATAATCAAGAAGACTCTATCTAAAGTATTTTATAAAGCAAAACAATCTAAAATTCCAAAACTGCTCTTAAAATAACTTATGTGATTAATCAAATCATCCTGAGTTGATGGTGTGGCTGTATTTGCCAGAGATGTCTGATGTTATGAATCACTTGGGATGGTTGCTGTAAGTACAGATTTTCAGACAATCTGTCTGATCTCTTGAAGGAAAACCTCTTTGAAAAGACCTTGGAATCTTTTCAGAAGAACCCCTAAGAGATTCTTATTATTAGGCAAGTATGGAAAACACTGCTATAGGGAATCTTTTGACACTAACTGTTTAAATTACTACTTTGGGGATTTCTTTGGAAAGCCCCAGAACCTTTCTGCATGTTGTCAAGTTCTATAATAGCTTTAGAGGCAAATATTTTAATAGTTGGATAAACTGAGGCCAAAGTGCCTTGCCCTAGGTCTTTTAGTAATACCAAAACTATTAGAGAGGATTATGTTTGATAGACAGCATTATTGAGAGTTCCAGTCTTCGAAAGAAACCAGTTTTTCCTACCAACTGGGATACAAGAAAAGAGAATTTATAGTTTGAAAGGACTGTACAGTATTATATAGGAGGCAGAATATGAAAAGTGGTTCAATAAAACCTGATTTCAAATTTAAGTGCAACTAATGCCTACAGTACTCCGAGTAAGTCAAAGTTTCCTTTCCACCCTGTTATCTTCTCTGTAAAATGGAGATATCAGTTGTCCTTACTGTTGTTGGTAGCACAAAATAAGGACAAAAGAGATGAGTTACACAGTAGGAAATTAATAAAGTCATTGTTTTCCTTTGTAATATTGTTTTCCGTTCTCTTTACCTATAAGCTTCACTAAGGAAATGTTTTGTAAAATTTTCTAATGACCTGTATATTGCAACCCAGCTTTTGTAAGAGAGGTGAGTAATTAAAGTAAAAAAAGAAAGAAAAACTGTTTAATTCCACATTTTCCTTTACTTTCATCTCTGTTGATGGAAACTGTCAGTCCTATAACTTATGGCTGAAAATGATTACAAACAATAATTTGGAAAAATGTGGTAACAAGGAATAACTTGAGGTAATATAAAACTATAATTTTAAAATAAAGTTGAACTCTTCTAAAACTAGAGAACATTGCTAAGGGCTATATACAAATGGTTTTAAAAAATAGTACTAAAACCACTTGAAGAAAGCCAACATTTCAATTTAGCCTTTCAGATGACTTTCTAACATCAACATATTAAGTAGTCAAATGGCATTTATTCTGATGATCAAAATGCTTCCAGAATCACATTTTATTTGCAAGAATGCCTGTGAAAACAAAACCGCTTTCATAAAAATAGATCTAATTCTATGTACTGAAAAGAAGCTTACCATATTTGGCTTATATGGTTATGAAAGGCCCATTTCACACTATCTGCCAATTACTACATATAAAAAGTAATTAAGAAGGTTTACATTATAAGAAGCCTCCTTCAGCTCTGAGCGGTTTGGTCCTTCTAATCTTAAAGCCGGGGAAATCTCTGGAAAATATTAGCACTTATTTTAGGAGATAGAATAGCTAGGCTTCTATTTAGAAGAAAATTTGTAAGTCATAATTTAATGTCATATGTGTATTAAAATTCATCATAAATATTGAGCATAAAAAAAGCTATAATTAACAAAAATTCAGGTCAATGATCTGTATAAATCTGGGGCAAATCCTTCAACTGCTATCTTGTGCCTCAGTTTCCTCCTAAGTCAAAAGTGTTGTGTCACTACATATGTCATAGGGCTACTGTGATCTAGACGGGGAATGCTTAGAAGAGTGGTTGGTGCCGTACATGCTATGTGGGCACGGAGCGGATTGTTACTAGAGCAGTCCGAGCAGCACCGAACAGGACAGAACTTACGGGGCACTGTCACACCATAGTGCTGTGTATCACTGATCAGCAGCTTTCGTTTCAGTTCATTCAAACCTACACCTACAGGACCTGAAAAACAGAATAATATAAATTCATTACTAAACAAAATAGCATGTGAACATTTCTATACTTAACATACATCCATAGGGCATAGAATATGGTTCTTCTTTACATGCATCCCAAATAAAGACGTTATCATTAGTAGAGTTGTACATAAGAAAAATCTAATTGTTTTGTTGCTATTTTTTACTTTTAATTGCCATTAAAAGATTAGAAATATTTGTTTTAAATGAAACATATGCAAGAATATCTGAGTATATTACCCAGGAATGGTAGCCAAAAGAGACTAAAAATATGTTCACCTAAAAAAACTGAAATTTTTCAAACTACTATCTACCATCTGGATAGTAATAACTTCAATTGTTAATGTTTTTAGAGCTAAAGTAAATAAAATCTTTAAGTCTTAATTTTATTTTAGATGCAAATCTAATGATGCATTTTATTTATCTATCTATCTATCTATCTATTTATTTATTTATTTAAAATATATTTTATTGATTTTTCACAGAGAGGAAGGGAGAGGGTTAGAAAGTCAGAAACATCAATGAGAGAGAAACATTGATCAGCTGCCTCTTGCACGCCCCCTGCTGGGGATGTGCCCGCAGCCACAGTACATGCCCTTGACCGAAATCGAACCTGGGACCTTTCAGTCCACAGGCCGATGCTCTATCCACTGAGCCAAACCGGTTTTGGCTAATGATGCATTTTAAATCTGCAAAACTGTCAGCTGCATTTACATTTGTCAAAAAGTTTCTCCTACACTATGTATTTTCAATTGGTCCTGAAACATTTGAAAACTTGTGTAGACCTTACATATTTAAATCAATCAATGTGCATATACTAAACACTCACAATGAACAAGGTATATAGTAAATGCTGTGGAGAATCAAAGATGATAAAAGAACTGTTTTCTTTTCTTTTTTTAAAAATCCTCACCTGATGATATTTTCCCATTGGTTTTTAGAGAGAGTGGGAGAGAGAGGGAAAGACAGAGGGGACTATCGATGTGAGAGAAACACACAGCCTGGTTGCCTCCAGAACAAGCCCGGCCAGGGATAGGGCCAGGGAGGAGCCTGCACCTGAGGTGTGCGCCCTTGACTGGAACTGAACCCAGGATCCTTTGGTCTATAGTCTGATGCTCTACCACTGAGCCAAACCGGCTATGGCAGAATTCTGTTGTCAAAGGAAGAAACTGAGTTAAAGGAGTAACAGGAAATTATTAAAAAGAGACGAGGGCCCGAAACAAAGAGCAGCTTCAAATGTGAGTCACATCAGAAGTTAGAGGAGCACGAGGCCCAAATGGCCAGCTTCTCACGATTCTGCCACGAGGGTCTATTTCGTGTTAGTGTCTTGTATTGGGCAGAATACAAGCTGCAGAGCCAGACTGCCCTGAGTTAGACTCCCACTTTCGTTACTTCCTTACCCGGTGATACTGAATGCTGTGATCTGAATGTGTGCGTCACCCTCCAAATTCACATGTTGGGATCCTAATGCTCAGTATGATGATGCATAAAGGTTGGTTTTTAGGAGGTGATTTAGTCATGAGGGTAGAGCCCTCGTGAATGGGATTAGTGCTCTTATAAAAGAGATGTCCCAGAGCTCCTTAGCTCCTTCAGCCATGATGATACAATGAGGCATTTGTGACCTGGAAGAGGGTCACCCCAACATGCTGACATCCTGATCTCCAGAACTGAAAAATAAATATGTGCTATGTTGTTATAGGAGCTGAAATGAACTAAGACAATGGACAAGTAAAAGGCTTTGAACCTGCTCAGACTTTATTCTAAGTGTAAAAGTAACTATGCTCCCTTTTTAGGAGGGATAAATGAAAAATGATGTGCAGTGGCTGCCACAGAAGCCAGGTATTCAAGTGTTCATGCTCTTGCCTATTTCCTTTGGTAAGCTTGGAAAATAATAAGGTTTCATGCCAGATAATAAAGAATATATACGTGTCAGAGAAGATGAAGGTAGATATTCCAGCTAGAGGGAAATGAGTGAGCAATGATGAAGAGGCTAGAATTGGGGACTGTGTCTTCCTAGAGTAACGCTATTTCTAGGCACTCTCCCTCTGTATCAAAGAATGCCCTTGGATGACCATCCACTACCACCTTCTACCTTTCCACAAATTGTTGTCAGTTACCCATTCTCTGACAACTTCCCCCGCTTCTTGTCTAAAACAGCACTTCTCAATTCTCTCTTTTCATAGTAAATACTCTGCATTATCCCATTTGTATCCTAAATGGACTTCACAGCTAATATTCTTACAAGTACATATATTTCCTCCTTCCAAATTAATATAATGCCCTAACTGTAATAGATGAAATATAAAAAGGTAATTTATGACAAAATAATCTGTATTTCAATATGTAAATGCTCAGGCACAACTCTGTAGAAAACCTAGTGAAGTCAGATGTTTGCACCTACTTATCCTATCTAATAAAAGTCTAATATGCTAAGTGTCCAGTCATCTGTTCAACCAATCAAAGTGTAATATGCTAATGATATGCTAAGGTTGCTCTATTGCTCACTATGATATGTATTGACCACCAGGGAGCAGACACTCCAACTGGTAGATTGGCTTGCTGCTGGGGTCCAGACGACTGAGACTGAGATGAGCCGGACATACCCTGGAGCCCACCCACAATTCCTCTGTGGCTGGCCAACCTTCCTCATCCCTCCTTGGTCCCAATCATGCACTGGTGGGGTCTCTCAGCTTCACCTGTGCCCTCTTGTAATTTGGGACTCCTTGGGGGATGTCAGAGAGCTGGTTTCAGCCTGATCTCACAGGCCAGGTTGAGAGACCCCACTGGTACACAAATTCATGCACCGAGCCTTTAGTAATAAATAAGTAGGGGATTAATAATAATAGAAATATTAGGAGCCATTCTATACAAAAAAGTACACAAAGGCTTCTGGTCAAGATGGCAGTGTAGGTAAACACTGTGCTCACCTCCCAGAAGCACATCAAAATTACAACTAAACTACAGAACCATTATTGAGAACCCACCTTAAGTCTAGCTGAATAGAAGTCCTATAACTAAAGATATACAGCAGTCAAGTCAAGATTGATAGGAGGGGAAGAGACATAGAATGGGCTGCTCCCACACCTACTTGTGGCAGTTAAAAATCAGGAGGATATCTCACCTGCGGACACCCCCCACCCCCCAAGGGACCAGGGGTCCCAGCCACACACTAGGCTTTCCAGCCCAGGGTTCCAATGCTGGAAAGAAAAGTCCCCATAACTTCTGGCTTAAAAATCAGTGTGTGCGGATTGTTGCTGAGTGACAAACGGCTGTTGGAGTCCCAGGTGTTCCTCTTAAAGGGTCCATGCACTGACTTCCTCAGACTCACTTGCTCTGAGCTCCAATGCTGGGACTGCAGCTCCAAAGGCACCAGGGACATTGGAGGGAGGAACGGAACCATCTGGCTTTGGGGCAAGGGCTGGAGGGGTAGCTCTCTCCCAGACATAAGGGCTGGCAGAAGCCACCGTTCCTTTGTAGAGCCCTCTGATCCAGCTTGCCATTTCTGAGTTTCCATCAACTTGGCTAACATGGTTTGCTCTACTCTGGTGATTTCCCATCCAGCATTCAAACCCATTAAAGGTGTTTCCAATGGCATTTCCATATGAATGGCCTGTCTTGGCTCATGCTACAAACTTTCTTAAAACCTCTCAAGCCAAAACCAGTTTGGATCAGTGGATAGAGTGTCGGCCTCCAGACTGAAAGGTCCCAGGTTCAATTCCGGTCAAGGGCATGTACCTTGGTGTGGGCACATCCCCAGTAGGGGGTGTGTAAGAGGCAGCTGATTGATGTTTCTCTCATCAATGTTTCTGACTTTCTATCCCTCTCCCTTCCTCTCTGTGAAAAATCAATAAAATATATTTTAAATAAATAAATAAATAAATAAAATGCATCTGGGTGGCTGAATCAGTAAGAATACAAGACCCTACAAATGCTGCCCACAAGAAAGTCACATCAGAATAATAGACACACAGAGACTGAAAGCAAAGACATGAAAAATGATATTTCATGGATGTGGGGGAAAATGCTAGTGTAGCAATACTTATAGACAAAGAGAATTTAAAACAAAGGCTGTAACAAGAGACAAAGGAGACCTGGCACTTCTCCTTCTCGGCATTTGTCCAAAGAGACTCAAAGCACTAATTCAAAAACACATGCATCATATGTCCACTAAAGCATTGTTTATAGTTGCAAAGATATGAAAGCAACTTAAGTGTTCAGCAATGGGTGAGTGGATACAAAAAAAGTGGTACATATATACAATGGAATATAACTCAGCCATACAAAGAATGAGATCTTGTAGTCTTCAACAGTAGGGATGGATGTAGAGGGTATTATGCTAATCAAAATGTCAGACAGAGAAAGACAAATACCACTAATTTAACTTATATATGGAATCTAAAAAACAAAATAAATGATCAAACAAGACAGAAACAAATTCCTAGACACAGAGAACAACTAATGGTTGCCAGATGGGATAAGAATTGGGAAGTCGGTGAAAAGTGGGCAGGGATTAAGAAGTACAAATTGGCTGCTATGAAAATAGTAATGGGCATGTAAAATACAGCATAGGGAATAGTCAATAATCCTATATAATAAAGAGGTAAGATGCAAATTGACCATCACTCCAACACACAAGTGGTCAAAGATGGCCGCCCCCATGTGGACACAAGATGGCTGGCAGGGGAGGGCAGTTATGGGTGATCCGGCCAGTAGGGAAGGGCAGTTGGGAAGGACTAGGCCTGCAGGCGAGGGCAGTTGAGGGTAACCAGGCCAGCAAATGAGGGCAGTTGGGGGAGACCAGGCCTGCAGGGGAGGGCAGTTGGGGGTAGCCAGGCCAGCAGATGAGGGCAGTTGGGGGGGACCAGGCTGCAAAGGAGGCAGTTGGGGGGGCAGGCCTGCAGAGGAGGGCAGTTGGAGGGGGCAAGCCTTGCAGGGGAGAGCAGTTAGGGGCAGTTGGGCTGGCAGGGGAGGGCAGTTAGGGGCAACCAGGCTGGCAAGGGAGGGAAGTTAGGGGTGACTGGGCCAGCAAGGAAGGGCAATTGAGGGCAACCAGGCCTGCAAGGGAGGACAGTTGGAGTGACCAGGCCTGCAGGGCAAGGCAGTTGGGGGCCACCAGGCCAGCAGCTGAGGGCAGTTATGGGCAATTGGGCCAGCAGGGGAGCAGTTTGGTGTTGATCAGGCTTGCAGGAGAGTCCTTAGGGGGGAAGTTCAGGCTGGCAGGCAGAAGCGGTTAGGGGCAATCAGGCAGGCAGGCAGGTGAGCAGTTGGGAGCCAATAGTCCTGGATTGTGAGAGGGATCCCATATTGAAAAGGGTGCAGGCTGGGCTGAGGGACAGCTTTCCCCCTCTCCCCCCCAATGCACGAATTTAATGCATCTGGCCTCTAATATTGTAATAACTATGTATGGTGTCTGATGGTTACTAGATTTATCAAGGTGATCTCTTAGTAAGTTTTATAAATGTCTAATCACTATATAGTATACCTGAAACTAATAAAATCTTATATGTCAAGTGTAATTAAAAAAAGAAAAAGTTATTTAAAAAAAAGAAAGCACAGAAAAATGAAAGCCCAAAGGTACAGGTAAACATTAGAATAAGATTAGCAATTGGATAGAAATCACAGGTAAGACTTAATTGATCCATTAATTGTCCTTATCCTTGCCCAAGATAAGGACACAGCCTGAATTGAGAAAGGGATAATGTGTCAAAACTATAGAAGTGAAGAAAATCATTCCTTTGCAAATAACCTGCACTTTACATCTAAATTCAGTGTAACAATAGTCCCTCGCCCCTCCACTCTCCGGGGACCCGACAGTGCTTGAGTGTCCCAGAAGGCACACCTCTTATTGTACAACCCCACCATATGTTGAGTCACCAATTCAATTCCTGAATGTCCAGCACAACCGTTAGAAGTTGTGTGTGACATAGGTCAGATTTTTATACTGCAGAAATGTGAAGTCTACATTCTTGAATCCTCTGTCATTTTGACATTTTACTCAAAAATGTCCTTTTGATACCTGGTAGGCAGTACTGCCCTGTTAAAAACCACTGCTCTAAGACATAAGCACCTGGCAATTGTCATTCTCTCCACCTCACTTCTACCACCATTTTGGGTAACCTCAATAACCCTGTGAATACCCTCTGAAACACTAACACTTACTTCCCAGATCCCTGGTTTCTAGAGACCTTTCTCTAGTTCACTTACTGAGAAAACCTTGACTCTGCTATCACTATGAGATATTTTATTACTAAAATATTAAAGTCAAGCCAAGATCGGTTTGGCTCAGTGGATAGAGCGTCGGACTGCGGACTGAAGAGTCCCGGGTTCGATTCCCGCAAGGGCATGTACCTTGGCTGTGGGCACATCCCCAGTAGGGGGCATGCAAGAGGCAGCTGATCGATGTCTCTCATCGATGTTTCTGACTTTCTATCCCTCTCCCTCCCGCTCTGTAAAAAATCAATAAAATATATTAAAAATATACATTAAAGTCAAGCTTCCCAATATGACTTCAATCTCTGCTCCTTTTATTTATTTATTTTTAAAATATATTTTCATTGATTTATTATGCATCTAGACTCATCTATCTAGACCATCCTTTACCCTTCTCTCTAGTTATCCACTCTTATGCCTTCTCTTCGAAATTCATCTTGTTCAATCTTTATCTATATTGCTTCTAGCTCCTTTCCCTCAGCACTTAATATTAATTCTCTCCCACCTTAAAACAACAATAAAACCCCCACAAAAGTCCCTTAACCCTATGTTCTCCTCTAGCTACTGCTCACTCCTATCTCCACTATCCTTGCCCAAGCTTCTGTCATTTCTTACCAGCATCTCTCATTCTTCCTGCACTGTGTACAGAATTCAAAATAAATTCTTTAATAATGTTATAGAGATTGGATGTATGAGCCACACTGATATTTCTATTATTCACTCTGGCCACTTCTTCATTACAATGCACACTCCAGCTACATAAGGTTTCTGCTGCTTCCTGAAATGTGCAGGTTCTCTTTTGTATTGGGTCATCATCACATGCTCCTTGTTTTTGCAAGAACACTCTGTCTTCTCCTGTGCTAAATCTTGCTTAAGATTCAGCTTAAGGAGGAACTAAGATGGTGGCATAGGTAAACACCTATACTGCTGCCCTGCACAACAATTTCAAAACTACAGCTAAAAAACAAAACAGACATCACCCAGAACCACCAAAGGGCTGGCTGCGTGGAAATTCCACAAACAGAAGGAAAGACAAAAGGACACTGAGACTCGGGGGAGCTGCAGAGGGCAGAGCTGCAGAGGGCAGATACAGAGGTGCAGAGCCGTGCACGAGTGGATAGGGCAGGGGGCTGAGTACCCGGCTGGTTTTCTCGAACGGGGAGGGAGACAAAGGCGTCCCATTGCACTGATCCTTAGTCCTGGGCGAGTCTCAGGGAACCCAGACTCATAAGGGGTGAAACTGGACAGTAAGGAGGAAGCACACTGAAACTCAGGAGCTGCAGAGTCACGCAAGCTTGCGGACAGGGCTCATGGCTGGCTCTGTTGTTTGGGAAGGAAAAAGAAAAAAAACAACAACTGCTGGACTGCCTTGTTTTCCAGTTCCAGGTGAGTCTTTGAGTGTCCAGACTCATTTGGGGAGAAACTAGACTGTCTGGCAGCGGGCAGAGCTCCAGGCAGCTTTCTCTCAGAGGTGCGTGCAGCCGTTACCACAGGGCACGGAGACCCCAGCCGCTTAGGGCGGGGATGACAGGAAACCAAGGCTGTCTGCTCAGCCCAGAGACTCCGCCCCATCCAAGCTGAGCACAGAGGCTCTCAGAGTGTAAACACAGCTGATTCTCACAGAGAATTGGCCTGGAGGTCAAACCCTCCCAGCGATATCAACAACAATTTGGGCTTAACTACAACAAGGCTGAGCACACAGGCCATAAAGGGGTGCACCAAGTATATCCACCTCAGGTAACTGAGGATACTGAGCCACTGTCCCCTAGAGGACATCTACCACACAAAGCTACTCGACCAACTCAGGGAAGCAGCCAAACTGCAGAGACAAGGAAGCAAATCACATTTGAAAGAAATGGAGGGGAAAAAATGACTGGACATATAGTTCAAAACCACAGTTATAAGGTTTTTTAAGAGGTTCCTAGAAAAGGCCAATAGATTTAATGAGACCCTCGAGGATATGAGCGAGACCCTGGAGGATATGAAAAAGGATCAATTAGAAATTAAGCATACACCGATTGAAATAAAAAATATATATTATAGAGACCTAAAAGCAGAATAGAGGACTGCAAGAATCAAGTCAAAGATCTGAAATACAAAGGCGCAAAAAACACTCAGCCAGAAAAGCAAGAAGCAAAAAGAATCCAAAAAATTGAAGATAGTGTAGGGAACCTCTGGGACAACCTCAAGCAAACCTAGAACAGAATTATGGGAATGCAAGAAAAAGAAAGAGCAAGGTACTGAACACTTATTTGAAGAAATAATGACCAAAAACTTCCCCCACCTGGTGAAAGAAATAGACTTAAAAGTCCAAGAAGTGCACAGAAGCCAAATTATAGGAATTTAAAGAGGACCACACCAAGATACATCATAATTAAAATGCCAAGAGCAAAAGACAAAGAGAGAATATTAAAAGCAGCAAGAGAAAAACAGTTACCTACAAGGGAGCACCCATATGATTGTCAGCAGATTTCTCAACAGAAACGATGCAGGCCAGACAGGAGTGGCAAGAAATATTCAAAGTGATGAATAGCAAGAACCTACAACCAAGATTACTCTACCCAGCAAAGCTATCATTCAAAATTGAAGGTCAGATAAAGTGCTTCGCAGATAAGAAAAAGCTAAAGGAGTTCATCACCACCAAACCAGTATTATATGAAATGCTGAAAGGTATTCTTTAAGAAGAGGAAGAAGAAGAAAAAGATAAAGATAAAAATTATGAAAAACAAATACACATCTATCAACAAGTGAATCTAAATTCAAGTGAATTAAAAATCTGAAGATCAGAATAAACTGGGGAATAAAACAGAATCATGGGCATAGAGAGGGAATGGACTGACAATTCTTTGGGGGAAAGGGGTGTGGGAGGTGCAGCAAGAGACTGGACAAAAATCATACACCTATTGATGAGGACAGTAGGGGAGAGGTAAAAGCAGAAGGTGGGATGGGTACTGGGGGTGGGGAGCTACGGGGGTTGTAAAAGAGGGACATTGTAATAATCTGAACAATAAAGATTTATTAAATTTAAAAAAAAGAAAAAAAAAGATTCAGCTTAAGCATCTGAGGGAATCTTCCCTAAAGGTTTAAATCTGGGTCAGGTACCAAGTCCCTGAGTTTCCTGTACGCCCACCCCAAGTGAGCTCTGTGGAAACAGGTGTCCTCTACTCGTTCACCAGTTGTTTCCCTACGCGGTGAACTGTAGGCACTCGTTAGTTCGTTTTATTTATTTAAATTTACTTGGTAATTATGCTGGTATGGAGATAAAACTATTTGTTGAATGAACGAAAGAAGTTTGCAACTAGAATGCCTAGATACAATGGTTAGTTAGGTAACATACACAAGATCACTAAGAGAAGTTGGCAGAGCTCAAATTTGAACTTGACTCTCCTGATCTTAAAATAAAGAAAAGCAGAGGGGAGGGTAGTGAACAGGGATCTGGAATAGTTAGTTTAAGGGGAGGAAGTCTATCTACCTAAACTTAGCCAAGGACTGCAATGCAATAGGCCAGGGCAAGGGAGCACTTATAAATATAGTCATATCAAGGTAAAACTTGAGACAGAGAAGATAAGATCTCCAAAGGAGTGGAGGGAAGTAGTATTTAGTAACTGTTTACAAAATGGCAGACACCATCCAGGGGTATATATTTTATATACTATGAAGGTACAAAAATATTTAATGTATCAAAACTTAACTTTTTAAAATAAATAGAAAACAGCCAAACCGGTTTGGCTCAGTGGATAGAGCATCGGCCTACGGACTGAAAGGTCCCAGGTTTGATTCCGGTAAAGGGCATGTACCTTGGCTGCGGGCACATCCCCAGTTGGAGGTGTGCAAGAGGCAGCTGATCGATGTTTGTCTCCCATCGATGTTTCTGACTTTCTATCCCTTTCCCTTCCTCTCTGTGAAAAATCAATAAAATATATTTTAAAAATTAAAATAAATAGAAAACAAATGAGAAAAACAAAGGGTATTACAATGAGGCTATATTCTCTGTACAGATAATACAAACCCAATTAAATATGCTCAAAGAAAAAGAAGCAAACAAAACACTAAAACTTCAATAATGGGTCCTTGCCTACCACTCTCTTCCCCACCCCCAACACACATACATACGAGGCTCCCAGGACAAAAGGGTTTCTTCTGTAGGTATCAGCTCTGGACTGCTTTCCAAAATGAGATACTTTGCTGAGTGAGAATCTTTTTCTTTTCTTTTTTTACTTCTTTTCTTTACTACTCATGGCAAAAAAATCTCAATGATTTATTTGAATGCTGGAGGGAAAACTAAGTATGTTTGAATTAGTGAAGAAAAGTATGCTGTCTCTAATGTGATGGCCTTAAATTTTGACTACAGTCAATTTTAGCTTTTATAGAACCTAATTTTTTTGTAGCGGCTTGCTTCACTGCACGCTCATGGAGTATGCCAAGAATGTTCAGTGGCAAATAATTTTATTTGAAAAATTTCCCCTAGATTAGACTTGAGGTCATCAACTTTAAAGGTGGGAGTATCATCACAAAAAGGTTAAAACAGGGATTCAATTTAGATCATTCCTACTACAAAACTGCCCAGTAGGCCTCCAAACAGCATGTTCCCTGATAGGCCCTCAGCTCAGACCTGCCATTTACAGTGGAGAAGTTCTACTGTTTTTCCTCATTATATGTTGACATTAAGACCACAGCTTAGATTCACATTCCTGTCCTGTATCTTTCTAGGACTAGGCATAAGTTCATATTTTTAGTTGGCTGGTTTGTATTTACAATACAAAATCCATTTATACTGTAGTCAATTTAGGATGCAATCTGAGTTAGGTTCACTTGTGTGCCTCTGCTGTAGGAAAGATTCATTTCCCCTTCAATATATGAGTTTTTATTACAACTGGTAAAATACGTTTATGCATATGTACATAAATAAGTTTCAGTTTTCCATTGTGCTTGTTAACGATAAAGAGAAGCAAACTACCTATCTAGCACGCATTTAAATCACAAACAACAAGCTTTGGTACGATGATGTTGATGACAGTGATGGTGATGATGATGATGATGTTGAAGATGACAATGGTGGCACTATGTAGTCATGTGTCATGTGGTTACATGACAAGCATGTCACATGGCCATGTACACCATTCCTAATCCTCAAAACATCTCTGTAAAAAAAGGAATCATTTTACAGATGAGAAAACTAAGACAATCAAAGGTTAAATAAATTTTTCTAAGGTCACACATCTGGAGTTCTGTGTAACTGGTATGCAAAGCCTGTCCGTCAGACTCTAAAGTCTACATTCTTTCCATTCTACTTATTACCTTATCAAAAGACAGCCAATGAAACACCACACCAGGTAGCCAGCTGTCCCACTGTCTGTTTCGGGCTAATCCATAGCCTCACGGAGTTTTTTACCCTGTTCCAAGCTACCCCACATTTCAGGTAGTGATGACTATCTGTGCTTGTGGAATAAGAAAAGTTTCTGGCTACAAAACATGGCAGAAGCCCAATCTGGGGAATCTCAAAACTCATTCTATGCAGAACCTCTGAGAAGTCTAAAGTCAGCTTTAAGAAGATGGTGTGCACACCAGGCTTGGGCAATACACACTGGGCACATCTACCTGGATACCTGATTCAGGACTAAAAAAAAAAATACAATCATAAAAGAGAGAAATATCGATGAAAGAGAACCAGCGATCAGTGCCTCCTGCACTCCCTACCAGGGATCAAGGTTGTAACGCAGACATGTTTCCTGACTGGGAACCACCAGTGATTGGTGTATGGGATGACACTCAACCATCCAGGCCACACTGCTCAGGGCAAAAATGTTTCTATTCAAACCAGAAATGTATTTCTGTTACATTTTTAAATTTTTCATATAAATTACAAAATCACTTTGCAAATTCTGGGAAGAGTAAAGCCATGTGTATCAATCCCATTAGTTGAAATTCTAATAAAAAATGTCAATTGGATAAGTAAAATCATTAGAAAGTCCTCTTTTTAATTACTTTTGTACATTTAATCAGTAAGTCACTAATTAAATGCAGCCATGAGAGAGAGAAATATCGACGAAAGAGAACCATTGATAAGCTTCCTCCAACATGCACCTCCTCCCCCTCAACCCCCCTCCCCGGGATTGAGCCTGCAACCAGCATTTCCCCACCTGGGAATCTAACTGAGACCTCCTGTGACCTCCTGCTTCATGGATTGGTGTCCAATCCCTGAGTCAAACCAGCCAGGTGTAACTCACTCTTGAAAGTAGGAAACAGTGTTGTATGTGGTTTTATATAAACATTCATTTACTTCAACCAAAGAAATATAGTCCACTTAGGATATCAATTGAATGATGCTCAAGTTTCTAGTTAAAAGTTTACATTTAAGAAAATAGTCACATTAACTGTAAAAAATGCCTTTAATTTTATCTAAAGGAGAAAAAAAATTAAAAGTCCATATGTAAATTCCTGGTCTAAATTCATATAGGAGCATTTAGACATATACTGCTTTAAAATATCACTATCACAATCCTAAATTTAAAAAAAGGTTTATGGCCATGCCTGGACAGTATTAACCATCTACTTATTTGTGTGTTAAGTGCAGATGCTGAGTGAATGATTATGTACTAGAACAATAATGTATTACTATTGTGAATATAATTTTAATAAAATTAATAAAATGTGCTATATACAGTATATATATATATATTTTAATCTCACTCATATAAATCTACAAAGAATGAGTAATTTTTATATGGAAATATATGGCACAGAACTTAGTTGTAGTTCTTCTTAAGACTGATGAGCATCAAATTGAATCTAATAATGAAAATACACATAAAAAGACAATAACCGTGCTAAAGATTACAGTGTTAATAATCTGTTAGGAAAGGAATTTCTGAGAAAGGGAGATTTAGGTAGGTGTAAATAGGCCAAATTTGTTGTAACACACTAGATATTCATGTAACAGTCCTAATGGATTAGTGATAAAATGCATTCTTATTTGGATTTATGTCCAATGTTAAATTATTTATTAGAAAGAAATCTGTTGTTCTGACCAAGCACTATTCACTTTTGCTACTGATCTTCGTACATCTTGGCACAAACATAAAACTGGCATATTAGCCCGGCCAGTGTTACACAGTGGCTGAGTGTCGGCCATGAAGGAAGAGGCCATTGTTTGATTCTGGTCAGGGTGCCTGCCTGTGTTGTGGACTCAATCCCCAGTAGGAGACGTGTAGGAGATTTTTATGGTATTGGCCAGACTTATTACTCTTACCATCCACAGAAAAATATCAGAATTACTGAAACCTGCAATAAATATACAAACTGCTTTTGTTACCTAAAAAAAACATTTACTCATTTGATTTACTGAAAGACAAATAAAGCAAAATCTCTAGGTATTGCTCAGATCAGATACATGTAAAAAGTCTACTTATATTGTAGCACCACTTATTTTTGTTGCTCTAAGCATAAAATAAAAACAACCAGACTATTATATCTGACTTGCAGTCTAATAATAATCACATTAATAGTTGGCTGGATTTTTGGACTGGAGAGGGACAAATCTGTATAGAAAATGTAGCAACTTAGCAACAAGCCCTGATAGAGACTCAGATTTTCTTTCCTCTGTTGGAGGGGGAAAAAGTGCTATTTGTGAAGTATCACCTGAATTCTACCATCAAAAAAAGAAGAAAAGAAAAAGGGAGTGGGGAGCTTGTTGAAAGAGCATCACTTTCCAAAGCAGCTATTTATTCTGGACTTATGTAAACCAAGTCCTGTCTCACTTCTACCTCAGGGCTATGACAAAAATGCAAAATTAAAAGATAAAAATAAGACCACCCATCTTCCTTAGTAAACAGAGGAGAGCATGGACAACTTCCTTCCTTCAAGAGTCTGTTAAAAAATTTGACCTTTCCAATGAGGTACCAGGATCTTTTGATTTAAAATGACAAATTATTGATTCCTCTAACTCCTTTTTAGCTGTAACTATCTTCTTTTTCATTTATTTTAAAATTTAAATCATATTAAATTTATTGGGGTTAACACTTTTTATTCAGCTTCTACAGTATATATCACAGTTGAAGAACTATACAATTGAGTTTATTACTTATGACTAATTTATTATGAATTTTTTGGTGTGTGTATCTCCTCCCATTAGAATGTAAACACCACAAGGGCAAGAATGTTTGTGTTGTTCACCAACAAACCCTTTGCGGAGGAAGTACCTGGTCCAGTAAGTACTCCACAGAAATCAGCTGAATAAACATAACTGCAATTGGTGCCCAGAAATTAAGCTGGAGTATAAACAGTTAGGACCAACCGATGTCATAAAGAGCCAACGAGATTCTAATAAATATCATATTTACATCTTAGATACGAGGATTATGATTTTAAATCCATCCCACACTCATAAATCCAATGACGACTTTGGGATTTACAGGTGCCTATATAAAACCCCCTAGAGCAGAGTAACTCCTACAAGTCTTTAATCAAAGGTCAACTAAAGTTTTGGGAATTCCAACAAACATTAACACTCACGTTTAGTTTTGAGTTACTTTTCTCTCTACTTTATGTGGGTTACCTTTTTGTTTTGCTATAGTTTTATGGAAATATTATGACAGTCTTATAAATGTCTATTCAAACCACCTCACAGTCTTTACACAGCATATAAAAGTCAGCACAGAGGAGGCAGAACAGTACTTAGTGCTCAAACTAAGAACATGAAACGTAAACTTTATTTTTGCTTCTTATGCCTTGTAACAAGACAGAATAAGTCACAAATTGTCTGAATATCCACAGATGAATTTTTGCTCTTCAATTGGCTAAAGATAGAAGTGTTTTATAGTTTTTGAACACTAAAGTGTTCTTATCGCTCCTTTCCCTGCAAAGACACATTATTTGTTTTATTACTTTACTTTTTAAAAGTCAAATTTCACCAAAGATAAAACTTATGTAGAAAAAATGTACTAAGTGCCTGACGTTTGGTATTAACAAAATTTTTGGAAAATACTTGTAAATGCAGAAGCGAATATAACACAAACTCTCACTGAGATGTCTTAGTGGCTAAAATGTGGCTTCGGAAATGAAATACTTCTGATCAAGCTCAAAGTCCTCCACATATTTTTGCCATGTTAATAACTTGTTAGATTTTAATTTCTTGAACATGAATTCCAAGAATAAAAATCATGCAATACTGTGGTAAGAATCCAGGGAAAATAAAAACAATGTACCTTCTTAACAATCTATATAGATAAAACCCTAAGCAACCGGTCTACTGTTTGGCCAGCTGAGCATTTGACTTGTCACTATGACACCCACTGAACACCACGGGGAGATGCTCAACGCAGGAGATGCCCCCTGGTGGTCAGTGTGCTCTCACAGTATGAGTGCCACTCAGTGACCAAGGATCGCCTGCTGGTGAGCACAGCTGAGGCGGCACAAAGCCTCTCCCACCTCTGCAGGAGCACTACTGAGCAGCAGCAGAGGCAGGCGCTGGGAGGCCAGGAAGAGCTGAGTGGTGCAGCAATGGCCTGAGCTCAGGCTCTCCCTGGCTGCCTGCTGCTTCACACACTACTGCATCCCCTAAGGGGTCCCGGATTGCCAGAGGGTGCAAAGGAGGCTGAGGGACCCCACTGGTGCATGAATCCGTGCCCTGGGGCTCTAGCATTTATCTAATAGTTTCAAAGCAAACACAATTATTGCCAATGACTTTGAAAACACTAAGAAAAACAAATTAGTCTTGAGGAGGTCCAGGATGCTTATACACTTTCCATATTCCTACACCTGTTGTAAGAGCCAAGGAACTATTTCCTTAGTACAGTATGTGATTTCTATAATAATGAAAAGTAAATAGTCAAGTCCACTGCTTGATTCCCTTTTAGATGAGAAATTGCTAAATAATCTAATTTAATTTATAAGTGTGTGGAACATTAATGATCAAAATCAGCAGAAGCCTATTCATATTTTAGCATTTCATGTTCAACTTATATTTTTAGTTAAAATAGAAGAGTTTCGTTTAAAATATACTTCTTTATTGATTTCAGAGAGGAAGGGAGAGGGAGAGAGAGATAGAAACATCAATGATGAGAGAGAATCACTGATCAGCTGCCTCCTGCATGCCCCCCACTGGGGATCAAGCCCGCAACCCAGGCATGTGCCCTTGGCCGGAATCAAACCTGGGACTCTTCAGTCCGCAGGCCGACGCTCTATCCATTGAGCCAAGCCAGCTAGGGCAGAAGAGTTTCATTTATTAAAACCTAACTGGGATAGTAGGAATTGATCTAAGTCTTTGCAAATACTATTTCATTTAACACTCAAAAAACCCTAGAAGTTACAAGGTTTTCTGGACGATGACTACACAGAAGGAAGCGAATCACAGGAAACGTTTTTGAAGGACAGTTACACATGACAACCCTGGCTGTCACTTTTCACCATGGGAGATCAGGCTCCAGAAAGGCCACAGCGATGGAAAGGATAGGGTTAAAGACTGGCTGGGTGGCTCAGCTGGAGCGACACCCTGTGCACCAAAAAAAGTTTGTGGGTTCGATTCCCAGTCAGGGCATATGCCTCGGTTGTGGGTTTGATCCCTAGTCAGGGAGCGTATAGGAGGCAACTCAATGTTTCTCTCTCACATCCATGTTTCTCTCTCTCTTTCCCTTCTTCTCCCTAGAACCAATAAAAACATATCCTGGGGTAGGGATTAAAACACACAAATAAATCACTTTTCACTATGGAAAATCAAGGCCACAGTGATGATAAAGGTGGGATTAAAAAATTAAAAATTATAGTATACCAGAAATTGCTCCAAAATAAGGAAATAAAGTGTTAGGGGCTAAAGACTTTCTTATAAGAATCCTATATAATAAAGAAATAACATGCAAATTGTCCCTGCACAAGATGGCTGCCCCCATGTGGTCAAAGATGGCCAGCAGGGGAGGGTAGTTGTGGGTGATCAGGCCTGCAGGGGAGGGCAGTTAGGGGTGACCAGGCCTGCAGGGGAGGGCAGTTAGGGGTGACCAGGCCTGCAGGGGAGGGCAGTTGTGGGTGATCAGGCCTGCAGGGGAGGGCAGTTAGGGGTGACCAGGCCTGCAGGGGAGGGCAGTTGTGGGTGATCAGGCCTGCAGGGGAGGGCAGTTAGGGGTGACCAGGCTTGCAGGGGAGCGCAGTTAGGGGCAACCAGGCCTGAAGGAGAGGGCTGTTGGGAAGGGACCAGGCCTGCATTTAACAAACAAACCTAGAAAGCAGATGCTCTTATTGTCTTCACTTTTCAGATGAAGAAAAAAATGCCCCCAGAAAATCTGAAATGTTTAGTTGTCAAATGGTTACAAAAGAGCAGAACTGGCTGGAAGGCAGCCTGTCTTGCCCAGAGACCTGTTTCTCACTGTCTCCACTACCCCACCCCAAGGGTAATTGGGGGGAACCTAGGCCTGCAAGGGAGGGCAGTTGGGGGGGGGGGAGAACAAGGCCTGCAGGGGAGGTTAGTTTTGAGGGACAAGGCCTGCAGGGGCTGTCAGTTGGGGGCAATCAGACTGGCAGGGGAGTGATTTGGGGTGATCAGACTGACAGGAAGGTAGGAATGTTGGGAGCCAGCAGTCCCAGATTGGAGAGGGTAAAGGCTGGGCTGAGGGGAACCCCCATCCCCCAGTGCATGAATTTCATGCACCAGGCCTCTAGTTTTATAATAAAAGATGTAATAAATGAGTATGAAGCAGACATACCAAGTCTGCTGAACAAATCCTGAACAGCAAGCTAAGACAAAGCCAAAGGCTTTAAAATCATCATTTAAACACATGATAACAAAGTACAAAATAAGTGTGATATCAAAATAAATTGCAGCCAGTTTACAGCCACCAACAAAAGAAGGTAATGGCAACTGAACCCATTTCAACAGAGCACCCAGGCTATCCTGTGTGCACAGCCTCCCTACATTTGCATTATAACCAGCAGCAGTAGCTGAAAAGCAAAAGGCACTCCAGAATCAGCCTGAGTATCTGGGAACTTGGCAGAGATCAGAAGCTATGCTAACAAGATCCCCAGGTGACTCCAAGTGTGTAAGTTTGAGAAGCCCTGGAGTTGAGGCTGGAGGCCAGTGGGAAAGGGGGAGCTCCTCCCGCTGAGCACTGACATGGACGCTGTCTCTGCCATAAAAACCTACTGAGAGGCAGCCTGACATCTGAGAAGAGACTAAGACTAAGGTCAAGCCCGGCCTTTCCTTGGTGACTGGGAGGACTACCCCAGGTGGGCTGCCCAACAAGTGAACAGAGTGGAGAGGGATAAAAACAAGGAAAATCAGTCTGGGATACTTTGGAATAGCTGGTGAATTTTAAGGAGAGCGGAAGTAAGACAGTAAAGATAAGTGCGTGGCCATGCCTGGACAGCGCAGTAAAGGCAAAGCAGGGCCAACACCTGCCGACCTGAGTGAGGGAGGCCCTACGTGGAATACTCAGCTCAGTGCCCTGAAGGGACAGGGGCTCTATGTGAACAATGGGTGAGACTTTTTAGCTCCAAACTTCAAGTACGATGTTCTTTGAAGTGAAATTTTTACTATCTCACTTATTTCATCTGAATTACACACAGACGCAGGCACTTACCAACCAAGACAACAAGTCTGTATTTTTCATTCATTTGTCGGCGATATGGGGTTACTTCCTCATATGTGGGTACATCAGCTGTATCATATTGATCGCTCTTCTTACATTCATACATGGACTTATTTGTTTTCTTATCTTTTCTACTTAGACGGAAACTTCTTCTAAAACCAGCTGTAAATAGAAAAAAAATTATTTCTAGTAATAAGAACTAAAAAAAAAAAAAAAAAAACCTCCTCAAAAAACAAAAATAAAAACCCCTCAAAGTCGGATCAGGTTTTTGTTATACAATATTATTGTTACAAGTGCACTTAGTAAGAGAATAACAATAGATGGTACACAATTTCATTAAAATAACAATTTACAAGAGAATTCTAAACATTTAAATATATAGCTATAATGACAAATTTTATTTGGTTCTAAATCATAGAGTTTTCTTCAGAAACCAATGAATAAAATAACTGCGTTATAAAGCATAATAAGGAAGTCAGAGAGCATAAGAAAATTTATCAGGGATGCATTGATGAACATATTTGATAAGAAAAAAATTAAAAGCGCTTTAAAAACATTTTAAATATAAATGATGAATTCTCTCTTTCATAAACACTGGGATATTTCATGTCATATTCTAAGCATAGCCTAACAACATACCTGGGGCACAGACAGGATCTACTGTTAAGAAAACTAAATCAGGAAAAGCATTGTGTCAAACAGGCCTATGTGTGGGATCAGGCTGGTGGAACTGTCCTGTTCCTAAAAGCAAGTTATTTGATTTCCATGAGATTCCAGGGGAATGGAACCATGGACCTAGCTGCCTCAGGTCTTCTTCCATGGAAGCTCTATGTATTTATGATCTGAAGCCTACTGAAATTTGAAAATGTTTCATAGTTTCAATTGTGTACTCATCAACAGGACATATAATCTTTTGCTAAGATAACTTTTTAAGTATTTAAATAAATATCATGTCTGCTTCTCAAACTCACTGCTATCACTTAACAAATGGGCTTAAAATGCTCAGCGAGAGTTCCTTTCCTCAGTCAATTCCCATTTCATTCTGATTGATTTTCAGGTTGTGCAGTATTCTGGTTTTATTTATTTTCTAGAATAGTGACAGTTATCATACCATCATTCAAGAACTCATAAGCTGTGCAATCAACGCTTAACCAAACCAACCTTTATACTCTTCAAAAATCCAGATTTTAAGACAGAAAAAAGAGCCTATTTATCCAAACATATCCTATCTAATAAAAGAGTAATATCAAATTGACCATCACATCAATACACTAGATGGCCATCCCCATGTGGTCACAAGATGTCCACCACAAGATGGCTGCCACAAGATGGCCTGCAGGGGAGGGCAGCTGTGGGAAGTTAGGGGTGAGCAGGCCAGCAGAGGAGGGCAGTTGGGGGTGACCAGGGCATCAAAGGAGGGCATTTGGGGGAGACCAGGCCTGCAGGAGAGGGCAGTTGTGGATGATCAGGCCTGCAGAGAGGGCAGTGAAGGGTGACTGGGCCAACAGAGGTGGGCAATTGGGGGATTCCAGGTCAGCAGTGGAGGGCAGTTGGGGGGAATCAGGCCAGCAGGGGAGGGCAGTTGGGAGCCAGCAGTCCTGGATTGTGAGAGGGATGTCTGACCAATGGGATTGGGCCAAAACGGGTGGTTGGACATCCCTCAAGGGGTCCCAGATTGGAGAGGGTTCAGGCTGGGCTGAGGATCCCTGCTACCCCTGTGCATGAATTTCATGCATTTTGCCTCTAGTACTAGCATATTCTGCATCAGCTCTATAGTACAATATGTATGTATTATATATCTATTTTAAAGACTTTTACATTACTCTTTTTCAAAATATGTTTTTATTAATTTCAGAGAGAAAGGAAAAGGGAGAGAGAGATAGAAACATCAATGATGAGAGAGAATCATTGATTGGCTGCCTCCTGCAAGCTTCTCCACTGGGGATCAAGCTGCAACCCAGACATGTGGCCTGCCTGAGAATTAAACTATGACCTCCTAGTTCACAGGTCAATGCTCAACCACTGAGCCACACTAATCAGGCCTAACCATATTTTTAAATGTATTCTCTTTAAAAAGAATATTGAGTGTGACACAGAGAAAACTTTAAGAATAAAGCTGTTCTGTAACAAAATATAAGCCTATAATAACTAATCTAGGTGAATTTTAGGAACCATACAGAAAAAGAATAATTATTAGTATTAGATTTAAGAAGTTAATAGGATTCAAAATAAAGGCAATATTAAAAAACAATTATTGAGGAGGAACCAAGATGGCGGCATAGGTAAACACCTATCTTGCTGCCCCACACAACAATTTCAAAACTACAACTTAACGACAGAACAAGTATCATCCAGAATCACCAGAAAGATGGCTGAGTAGAAATTTCACAAATAAAAGTAAAGATAGGACACTGTGACTCAGAGGAGCAGTGGAGGGCAGAGTTGAGGATACATGCGGAGTCAGAGGTTTGGAGCCGTGCGCACGTGAGCGGATAGGGTGGGCGGCTGGATACCCGGCTGGTTTTCTACATAGGGAGGCAGACAAAGGCGTCCCACTGCACTGATTCCCAAGTTCCGGGTGAGGTCCGGGGAACCCACACCCATACGGGGTGAAACTGGACAGTAAGGCAGAAGCACGCTGAAACTTGGGCGCTGCAGAGGTCTGCGAGCTTGTGGAGAGGGCGCATAAACTTGGAAACTGCAGAAGCATGCGAGCATGCAGAGGACTAGTGACTGCTCTCTTGTTCAGGAGAAAAAAAAAAGAAAGAAGGGAAACTGTCAGACTGCATTGTTTTACAACCCTGGGTGAGACCTTGGGTGTGCAGACTCATTTGGGGAGAGGCTGAATTGTCCGGCAGCAGCTTTCTCTCAGAGGTGCGTGCAGCCATGACCACCAGGCACAGAGACCAAGGTGCTGCATAGGGTGGAGCTAATGGGAAATCAAGGCTGCCTGCTCAGCCTGGAGACTCTACCCATCCAACCTGAGCACAGCTGATCCTCACAGCCAATTGGCCTGGAGGTCAAACCCTCCTAGTGCTAACAACAATAATCGAGGCTTAACTTCAACAAGACTGTGCAACCCATAAAGGGCTGCACCAAGAGCATCCACCTCAGGTAACTGGGGAGGCTGAGCCACTGTCCCTTGTAGGACGTCTACCACACAAAGCTAATCGACCAACTCAGGAAAGCAGCCAAAATGCAGAGACATGGAAAGAAATCATATGTGAAAGAAACGGAGGAAAAAAAACGACTGGACATAGAGTTCAAAACCACAGCTATAAGGTTTTTCAAGAGGCTCCTAGAAAAGGCCGAAAAACTTAAAGAGACCTTCAAAGATATGAACGAGACCTTCAAGGGCATGAAAGACCCCCTCGAGGATATGAATGAGACCCTCGACAATATGAACGAGACCCTCGAGGATATGAAAAAGGAACAACTAGAAATTAAGCATACACTGACTGAAATAAAAAAATATTATACAAAGACCTAAAAGCAGTCTAGAGGACTGCAAGAATCCAGTCAAAGATTTGAAATACAAAGAAGTAAAAAACACTCAGCCAGAAAAGCAAGAAGCAAAAAGAATCCAAAAAATTGAAGATAGTGTAAAGGGCCGTTGGGACAACCTCAAGCATACCAACATCCAAATTATAAGGGTGCCAGAAAAAGAGAGAGAGCGAGATAATGAAAACCTATTTGAAGAAATAGTGACTGAAAACTTCCCCCACCTGGTAAAAGAAATTGACTTAAAAGTCCAAGAAGTGCACAGATCCCCAAAGTATAGGAATCCAAAGAGGACCACACCAGGACACATCATAATTAAAATGCCAAGAGCAAAAGACAAAGATAATATTAAAAGCAGCAAGAGAAAAACAGTTAGTTACCTATAAGGAAGCACCCGTACGATTGTCAGCAGATTTCTCAACAGAAACTATGCAAGCCAGACAGGAGTGGCAAGAAATATTCAAAGTGATGAATAGCAAGAATCTACAACCAAGATTACTCTATCCAGCAAAGCTATCATTCAGAATTGAAGGTCAGACAAAGTGCTTCGCAGATAAGAAACAGCTGAAGGAGTTCATCACTGCCAAACCAATATTATATGAAATGCTGAAAGGTATTCTTTAAGAAGAGGAAGAAGAAAAAGGTAAAAATAAAAATTATGAACAACAAATACACATCTATCAACAAATGAATATAAAAATCAAGTGAATTAAAAATCTGATGAACAGGATAAACTGGGGAATAAAACAGAATCATGGGCACAGAGAGGGAATGGACTGAAAATTCTTGGGGAAAAAAGGGGTGTTGGAGGTGTAGCAAGAGACTGGACAAAAATCATATACCTATGGAAGAAGACAGAGTGAGGGAGGTAAGGGCAAAGGATAGGATGGGTACTGGGTGGAGGGGAGCTATAGGGGGAAAAAGGGAACAATGTAATTAATAAGCTGAACAATAAAGATTAAAATATATAAAAAACAATTATCAATGACTAGGAAGATATATGGCTCACAGATTCAGCTTAATAAAAATCAACCAATATATTGAAAGTAGAATGAAAAAGGTAATCTGATAATACATTTCTCTGGACCACCAAGAATCCTTCTGATTTTCAGGAAATACTCAAGATTTATTTGAGGGGAAACATTTACAAAGTATTTTAAACGAGGAAGGTAATTGCTCTAAAACTGTTTGATCAAAGAGAAAAAGGTGAACAGGGTAAGTGTAAAACACATTGGTATTTTATATAAGATGACATTTGAGATAAGCAAAAGGGCACTGTGTCATCCTGGTCCTGAGAGGAAGAAAAGATGTGTGAATTCTAAAATCCCACATGCAGACACAATTCAAACTTCTGTGTAAAGGGTAAGAGGACACACTGCACATTAATTTTTTCTCTTTGTTTTCTAGGATATTAGGAAAGAACCCATAAAAGGGACCTTTACATATATCTCAGAGTCATTGCAACACCACACCAGAAGTAACCGAGATTCTTGCTACTTCCAATGCTTTTCCAGAGTGGTTTCTGGGCAATGGTTTCTGCCTAATTTGCAGAAATTACTTATCTAATCCCATTCCCACCCTAACTCTGTTACCTATGACTGCTGGCCAAGATTGGAATCTGAGTAATGGGATAGTTTCTGGTTTAGGACAAAAATGACACATTAGTTGTCCTAACTTTTCTATGCTGGTATTACATTGTTCTAATTTCAGGTTTCCATGGTTCTTATCTCCAGAAAGGCAATCTAATATACAAAAGGCCGGGGTTGTAACGACTGATCATTACCAAAGGCTAACCAACCTGAAAGTCCTTCAATCAGCACTGGGTTGCCAGGGCGACCCAGGACTGATTGCCCAGCTGCAGCCTGTCAACCCAGCACTGACTGCCCAGATGGCCGAGACCCAGAAAGTGAGTCAGGGTCTGACCTGCAGTCTCAGTGGAAGCTGTTGATCAGTGTACTTGCCTCTCTCTTTCTCTCTTTCTTTCTTTCTGAGCTTCGCCAGCAGCTGGGCTTTTGTCTTTCTCCCTGCCTCTGCTGGGGCTGCTGTTAAGCCCCACCTACTCTAATCAGACCCAGAGATATGCCCAGAGATGTTGACTGGCATAGGAACCAACCAATCAGAACCAAATGTGGGTGCTGTGAAGAACCAATGGCTGTCTAGGAGGCAGAGCTTTTGATGCTGACTGGCATAGGAACCGACCAATCAGAACCAAATCTGGATGCTGTGGGGAGCCAATGGCTGCCTAGCAGACAGCTTTTGATGCTGGCATAGAAACTGACCACTCAGAACCAAATTGGCCAGTAGAGGAGAGCAGTTGGGGGCAAGATCAGGGCTGCAGGGGAGGACAGTTGGGGGTAAGATCAGACCGGCAGGGGAGGGCAGTTAGGGGTGATCAGACTGGCAGGTGGAGGCAGTTAGAAGCAATCAGGCAGGCAGGAAGGTGAGTAGTTAGGAGCCAGTGGTCCCAGATTGATCCCACAGGGATAAGGCCTAAACTGACAGTCAGACATCCCCCAACGGGTCCCCAGTTGGAGATGGTGCAGGCTGAGCTGAGGGAATCACCCCCTCCATGCATGATTTTTGTGCACCAGCCCTCTAGTTATAGGATAAGCAGGTAGAACTAGAAATGGCCTTCACAATCATTCATTGTATGGAGGGAAGTTTTCTTTGCCACTAAAACTTTTGGCACAGGAATAGTTTTAACTAGGTCATAAATAAAGCAAATAAAGCAAATAAAGTCCAAAACAAATAAAGTCCAAACATGAAAACCTGAAATTTTTCTGATCCACAAATCACAGATAAATCCCGAATTTCAACGAAAGTGTTAACCTAACTGGGTCTTTACCATTAACTAAAGTTTTTGCTTTCATTGTAAACAATAAAGGGATAGTGGATAAAAGAAAGAAGTAAACAGATTTATAATGTGAGGATCTTTGGACATCAAAGATGGGGACCACAGGACAGTTTGGTGATGTTAGCTATATCTGGGTTGGTACAGAACAGGTGTTTGGTAAAAGTTTACTAAATTAAACTTAAAAATGCAACAACAAAAACCCTACTATCATTCCAGTTTCATTTTCTTATGTAAATTTCAACACAGAAAGGACACATTTGATATTTTCACAAGAAAAAATTCTAAAGGCAGACAGAAGGAGAGAACATTGCAAACCCCAAGGCTTAGCAATGAACCCCGGAGCCCCGCTCCCGGGCCAGCACACACAGCACTGTCAGTGCCCTCGCCCACACAGCATGACAAGGTCCTGACCTCATTCACATCCACTTTCTTCTTGGTGACTATCAAGCAGGAGAAACTCCCATGGTTATGAGCTTCAGTGCTGGTGCCTTGCCTAATATACTCGTTTACAAACAAAGAAAAGGCAATCAGATCACCACATGGATTCTGTCATAGCAGCAGCATCACTAGGTGTTGAAGCAAAAGACAAGAGGTAGACAAGTCTGCTCTGCTGACGTACCAGCTGTATGACTTGCCAACTTTTAAAAAATGTCTCTAGGCCCATTTTCACAACTTTAAAATAGTAGTGTCCATCTTACAGTGTTATTAAGAATTAAACAATTGCCATAAATGACCTGACTCAGTACCTGGCATGTGATAAACACTATACACTCCAGCTGTAAATTACTGCGGGATTATGTCTCCAACTTATTTAAAGTATCCTGAAGGCAGGAACATGCTATACCTTCATATGTTCCCACAACATAGTCTTTAGCAGGAAAGGGAAAAATAAATTAAGGGGCTTATTAGTAGGTTTTTAACTGGCTAGTGTTACAAGAGAGACAAAATATTAAAGTTAAAGCCGGATTTAAATGTTCACTATTAAAAGTACCCTATTAAAGAAGTGAGGCATTTTATTTATTTTTAATGATCCTCACCTGAGGATATATTTTTATTGCATTTTAGAGAGATGGATGTGTGTGTGTGTGTGTGTGTGTGTGTGTGTGTGTGTGTGAGAGAGAGAGAGAGAGAGAGGAACAGTTATATGAGAGAAAAATATCGATCTGTTGCCTCTCATATTCATACGTCCATATCACTCCCACCTAGAAGGAACCTGTAACCTGGGTAAGTGCTCTGACCAGGAATTGAACTCATAGCTCTTAGTGTATGGACAATGCCTCAACCACCTGACCACCAGGCCAGGGCAGTGAGGCATTTTAAAAAAGCACATCAGAAAGATTTAGTGTACCTTAACTATTCATGATTTTAGTTATTATTTCTAGAGATAGATGTTATTCCTGATACCATATTTTAATTTACAGTAAAAGGCATTCTTCCCACTTTTACGTATCACAATCCTTTACTCTCCTGATTCCCATATAGTGCTCCATATTTACATCACACATGAATGGGTACACATGTATACATACGTACATAAGTATCCTATGTAATAAAAGGCTGATAGGGAAGTAGACTGAATGGCACAACAACCAAACAACCAGTAACTATGATGTGTGCTGAGCCCTCGGGGTGCGTGTGGAACATGGGGGTGGCGTCAGGCGCGGCGAGATGGTCGGCACAGGCGAGGGGTGGCCCCAGACCAAGGCAGGACACCGGTTGCTGTCCTCAGAGCGAGCCTTTGGTGGTGAAAGTTCTTTGCTCCTGCACACCGTGGTCCTGCCCAGCACTCATACCTGCTGCTGGCACCGGCCCCACTTGCCACCACTGTCGGCACTGGAGCCATTGCTCACACTGGCTGCCGGCCCCCAGCGCCGGCCCTGATCATTCAGAGCCATCATTGGGTGTGAGCTGTGACTGCCAGTCCTAATTGCACATCAGGCCTTCTCCGCCTCCCCCCACTCCTGAGGGATAGTCAGGGCCAGCAGCTGCCACTCGCACCCACTGCCGGCGCCAGCCCCGCTCACACCACTCCAGAGTTGGCCCCGCTCACACCACTCCAGCGTTGGCCCCGCTCACACCTGCAGCGAGCGCTGGAGCCACCGCTCGCGCCCACTGCTCGTGCCCAGCACTGGTCCTGATTGCTCGATGTTGTCAGTGGGTGTGAGCAGTGGCTGCCATCCCCGGTCACCGCTGAGGGCTTCTCCGCCTCCCCCTGAACCCGAGGGGCCATCAGGGCTGCAGCCACTGCTCACACGCACTGACGGTGCTGGCCCGCTTGCACCTGCTGCTGGCACCAGCCCCAGTCTCTCCACACTGTCGGTGTGTGGGAGCAGGGCCGGCGCCATAAGCACATGGGAGTTGAGGGAGAAGGAATGGGGTTGCCCTTAGACAGGGGACCCAGGGTCAGAGCAGGAGGAGCTGGGTGGTGGTGCTGAGGATGCCTGACCTCAGCCTTGTGGCCCACAGTTTCTTTCAAAGTGCACGAATTCATGCACTGGGCCCCTAGTCAATATATAAACACAAATTGAAACAAAACAAAACAAAACAAAACAGCAACAACAAAGAAAAATTCCAAACCAGAGAAAACAATAAAACACCCGGAACAGAGGCTATATCAAAACATATACAATCTAGAGTACTTGCCTGTGATTATTTCTCAAACCAGAAACCAGATCAGTTTATTTTCCTGGAATCTATCTGACATGGCCTTCAAGGCACTACAGATTGTCACTTTCAAACTTCAGTAACATGATGAATGATGTGTTGTCCTCACACCGAGGTTAAGTCTAAGCTTAGAGAAATGAATTCCATGACAGGAAAAGGGGTTAATATTTTTTGCCTTCAGATCTTTTTGTTGTTAATCCTCATCCAAGGATGTATTTTCCATTGACTTTTAGAGAGAGTGGGAGAGACAGACAGAGGAGGAGAGACAGAGAGAAAGATCAATATGAGAGAAACACATCTGACTGGTTGCCTCCTGCATTGCATCCATACCAGGGCTGGCTGACACTAACCACTGCACTACACTGGCCAGGGCTCTTGCCTTCAGATCTTATGTGGTTCTCATTAAAAGGGCAATTTAAAACAGTGTATTTAAGTGGAAAGTAAGCAGAGGGTTCTTTCAAGTAAATGTTTATAAATAACCTAGGACCTATTTAACTCCAGTTCATATCCAGTGTCCAAGTCTTAGTAAGAACTGGCTTTTAAAAACAAAGGATGGTAAAAAGAATAGTAACAAGGAATTTAGAGTAAGGGAACGATTTTACACAAGATGTATTTTTCCTTATATTTCACATTTTTGTAATTTATAATTGGCTCAGCATTTTTATGGTCAGGCTTTTTCCAGGGCACATACCCACAGCTGCTAGAGATTTGTGTGTTTTAAAGGAACAGCAATTTCACATTAATACAATAGGAAAGTGACTTCAGAGCTAGAGTAAGACCGCAGATGCAGGTCAGCCCCTAATCATAAGGAGACACTTATCTAATATTTTCCAGTAGAGACCCTTTACGATATGTTAACACATAATTTAATTGTATAGCTTTGTTTAAAGTTAAACACTTTTTTTTTTACTATAAAATGTGACATTTAAGGTGTTTGTTATCTGCTCATTATTTCAGTAAGACTGCAAAAGACATCCATGGACATTCCCTTTTGTTCATTTCACTGGTGACTTCGTTAGGGCAAGTTGCAAAGCTACATAGATCTTGTCCAAATGCTTGTCACCCAGACCGGTTCATTACAATGTGCACGTCCTCCCGCAGTAAGCAGGACTGTCCATATTACCGTTCTCTCATCAGAGGACTTCTAATAACTCTAAAGCCATTAATAATTGGACAAGTGTAAAATTGTACAGCATTTCATTTTCACTGTTAGTGGAGTTAGACTTTTTTAATGTTTATTAATCATTTGCTTTCTTATTCTGTAAACTGATGCTTGATACATTTGACCACTTTTTTATTAGGGTGTTCATAAATAATGTCCACATGCATGTCCTTTCAGGGCATAATCCTCAGCCCTATTTGTTACAAAGAATTTAAGATTTTCAACTTTTCTTTTTGATGAAATGTTAAATGTTTACCTATTCGAATCTGTGAATTTCTTTTGCTTGAGTTTCTTCCACTGTTTTTATGACTTTCTTATCCTTAGGTCTGATATATATTCACCTATATTTTCTAAAGTTTAAAAATAGAAATTTCATGGCTTTATATTTAATTTTTTATCCCACTTGGAATTATTCACTTATAATCATGAGAGCAAGCTTGCAAGATGAAACTGTAACTTTATACTTTTCTAAAAAATTAACCAAAGTTCCCAGAAACACTTAATGAGCAATCCTTTTACGACTTTATGTTGATACATACTTTGTCCAGGAGTACCAGATGATTTATTATTTATTATGTAACAAAAATGTGATTCTTGGTCCAAGTTCAGATAATTTTCTTATCAATAATAACAACAGCAAATCATGAGAAGTAGTAGTGGTGATAGTTGATGTTTATGGAGAACCTACTAGATGACAGACATCACTTGCAGTACGTTATGTGGATCAGTTCATTTAATTTTCACAGCAACCCAATGAAGGACATCTAACAACCCACAGGTTTAAGCAGCTCTTCTTTTACCATGATAGTAATAATAATAATAAAATGATGAAAGAAAGTCAAGAAAAAAGTTTTAAATGTTACTCTCCAGACATGGATATAGAACAGAAAAAAATGATGAGCCTTCTGTTACTTTTTGAAAAATTTACTAGGAAAAATTATCAAAGAACAGCAGTTTAATCAAGGGATTAAAAAGTATGTTTTTTTTCTTCTGTTAGAAGACATTTTCAAATAGAATTTTAAAAATTTTAATATGCCTCTGTTTAGGCATTTTAGTAGTTTAGACATAAACTACATAAAACAGTGTCACTACCCTCAAATACTTCCTCATATACCATGGGACATAAGAATTATTCACAAATACTTGTAGTTTAAAGGGTTTCACAATAGAGGCCCATGGCTAGAAACTAAGACTTTTTGGGAAATACTATTACTCTTAACCTGTCTGATTGGACTTTGACATTTTTCTGAAGTAAAAATAAATAAGTAAACAAACTGAGGCTGTGGTAGAGTAGTTTGGTAATTTTCAAAGCAACTTCACTATACTTGATCTATATAAAACCATTCATCAAAAGAGCATTAAGTTTAATGCTTATATATGTAAATTACAAATCATTTGTTATTAAAATAAGTTCCACATTGTAGATAATTATTACCTGTCAAACTTATAATGTTAGTGATTTTTTAACAATAAAAAACTAGAAACACCCAAACTATACAGAACTATGGAAAATATTAAATTACAAAACACCTTTTCAAAGAAATTCAGTTGAAGCCACTACAATTATAATTATAAAATTATACAGTGCCATGGAAATGGATTTGTTATAGTGAATGAAAAAAGGGACAGAATATAATAGTTTTACCTTATTACTAATATAAAAATTGGCATAGAAGTGATACATGCTTTTCTGTTAATTCAAAGAAAAAAAATACTATTGCAGTTTCAGTCTTTGCCTATGTAACCAATCTTTCCTTTAGTAACCAAACTGGTCTAATAATATCAAATATTATGCATTCCCAGTGTTTTTATAAATAATAAGCTTTAAATATGAGTAAATTTTATACATGTTTATAAAGTGTGGAAAAAGAATCTCAATGAAATCTGTTTGAATCATAAATCAATATTGATCACAAGCACCTCAAAAATTAGAGATTTATAGAAGGATCCATTATGAAGTTTTCCCAATTAAAAAAAATACAATTATTTTATGCAAACACAATTAAGAAAACTATTTACGTTCTTAAAAGGAGATAAAAATAAGCATTTTACTTACTTTTTCTTGCCTTAATATGCTAAAGTATGGATCTTTTTAAATTGTGAAAACTACAAAAAATACTGTATGATAAAAAGTGTGGGTTTTTTTGCATCTTTAAACATTGGATTAATTTGACCAAGCAAATATTTTATTAGTTCAATTGGTTCCTTAATTACAAGGAAGAGAAATTTTTTATATAAATCACCTTTTAAAGATGATTAAGAAAACACAAACATGTATACATTAATAAAAACTAAACAGCTAAAAACTATTATACAGTGTTAGGCTCCTGACAACAAAACACTGAAAATTTCCATTAAAATCAACATTTTAATATAATGCCAATGTTGTTAGAATGATGTAAATCATTACAGACATGTGAAAACTATGTCACATGATCCCAGGACAAATTATTGTAGAAATGATGTTGCTATAATATGCCAATCATAAAATTATCTGGAAGACAATGGAGGATAATTAAGAACAACTTAAAGCAACAAATAAGTAAAAATCTTGGGAGGAGGTTTAAGCTGAAAAGTAATGCCAATGCAGAACTATAAAAGCTACTGAAATCTGAAGCTGGGTGAGTCAGCTTCTATATTCAGCTTATACAACAGTGTCAAGAGAAAAGAAGAAAATCAGCAGAAAAAGATAACATTATCATGGATTACATTTACCAACCACACAGATAGTAGTTTTGCATATGAACAGAAAAAGGCTTTTGAACAAACTAACAGAAAATTCTCTCTGGAATGTTACAGGTTCAAAGTTGCTCTCATTAAAATTTAAATGTTGAAATGCCATAAATACCCTTGAATCTTTCAACTCATCTCAAGCTAAGAATAGAAACTCAAAGTACTTAGTGAAATCATGGAAGCTAATATAAGATATTAACTTGCAATTTCCAAGGGGAAAAATTTTACTTACGTCTTAAAAAGTTTTCCTGATACCACTGACAATTTATTTTTAAAACAGCACAACATTACCATAAAAAAGAAGCCATATAAGAATTTAATTTTCTGCTAGGCATCTAATGAAACAATGAGTTTTTTTTTTTTTTTTTTTTTTTTTTTTTATTTATTTATTTTTTTTTTTAAATCTTTATTGTTCAGTTTATTAATTACATTGTTTCCCCTTTTTATCCCCCTATAGCTTCCCTCCACCCTGTACCTATCCCACCCTCCACCCTCACCTCCCCCTCCCCACTGTCCTCTCCCATTGTTGCTAGATTTTTGTCCAGTCTCTTGCTGCACTTCCCACAACCCTTTTCTCCCCAAGAATTGTCAGTCCATTCCCTCTCTATGTCCATGTCTCTGTTATATTCACCAGTATATCCTGTTCAACAGCCTATCAATTCACTTGATTTTTATGTTCATTTGTTGATAGATGTGTATTTGTTGTTGCTAGTTTGCACTTTTACCTTTTTCCTCTTCCTCTTCTTAAAGAATATCTTTCAGCATTTCATATAATGTTGGTTTGGTGGTGATGAACTCCTTTAGCTTTTTCTTATCTGCGAAGCACTTCATCTGACCTTCGATTCTGAATGATAGCTTTGCTGGATAGAGTAATCTTGGTTGTAGATTCTTGCTGTTCATCACTTTGAATATTTCTTGCCACTCCCGTCTGGCCTGCATCGTTTCTGTTGAGAAATCCGCTGACAATCGTATGGGTGCTCCCTTATAGGTAACCAACTGTTTCTCTCTTGCTGCTTTTAATATTCTCTCTTTGTCTTTTGCTCTTGGCATTTTAATTATGATGTGCCTCGGTGTGGTCCTCTTAGGGTTCCTATATATTGGGGTTCGGTGCACTTCTTGGACTCCTAAGTCAATTTCTTTCACCAGGTGTGGGAAGTTTTCAGTCACTATTTCTTCAAATAGGTTTTCATTGTCTTGGCCTCTCGCTTTTTCTGGCACCCCTATAATTCGGATGTTGGTATGCTTGAGGTTGTCCCAGAGGCCCCTTACACTATCTTCAATTTTTTGGATTCTTTTGATTTCTTGCTTTTTCAGCTGAGTGGATTTTCCCTCTTTGTATTTCAAATCTTTAACTTGGTTCTTGGGGTGCTCCAGGGCACTTTCAGGTCTTTGTATAATATTTTTTGTTTCAGTCAGTGTATGCTTAATTTCTGGTTGGTCCTTTTTCATATCCTTGAGAGTCTGCTTTATATCCTTGAGGGTTTCTTTCATTTCCTTGTAGGACTCATTCATTTCCACGTTGGTCTTGATAATTTCCTTGCAGGTCTCGTTTATATCCTGGAGGGTGTTGTTCATTTTCTTGTAGGACTCACTCATTTCCTTTGTGGTCTTGCTTATTTCCTTATAGGCCTCGATCTTTTGTTGGAACCTCTTAAAAAACCCTATAACCGTGGTTCTGAATTCCATGTCCAGTCGTCTTTTTTCCTCCATTTCTTTCACATCTGATTTCTTTCCATGTTGCTGCATGGTGGCTGCTTCCCTGAGTTGGTCAATTAGCTTTGTGTGGTAGACGTGCTACAAGGGACAGTGGCTCAGCCTCCCCGGTTACCTGAGATGGATATGGGCTGCACAGTCTTGCTGAAGTTAAGCTCAGGTTAATCGTTGTTAGCACTTGGAGGATTGACCTCCAGGCCAATTGTCTGTGAAGCTCAGCTGTGCTCAGGTTGGGTGGGCGGAGTCTCCGGGCCAAGCAGACAGCGTTAGCTCCGCCCTTTGCGGCCCCAGGGACTCTGTGCCGGGGCAATGGCCGCCAGCACCTCTGAGAGAGAGCCGCTGCGGAGCTCCACCGGCTGCCGGCTGCCGGGGAATTCAGACTTTCCCAAAATGAGTCTGCATGTGCAATGTCTCACCCAGGATCGTAAAACAAAGCAGTCTGACGGTTTTCCGAATGAGAGGCAAGTCGCGGTGCGCTCTCTGCGCCGTCACGCAGCCGAGCTGTTCGCGCGGAAGCTGCCTTCTCCACAAGCCGGCAGACCCAGCAGCACCCGAGCTTCGGCGTGCCCTCCCACTGTCCAGTTTTCACCCCGTGTGATAGTGGGTTCTCTGGACTTCGCCCAGAGCTGGAGAATCAGCCCAGTAGGACGCCTTTGTCTCCCTGTTCGAGAAAACTGGCCGGTTTTCAGCCGCCCGCCCTCTCCGCGGCGCGCTCCAAACCTCTCTCCGGGCGAATCTTTCAACGCCGTCCGCCGCCGCTCCTCCGGGTCACAGTGTCTTATCTTCACTTTTATTTGTGGAATTTTCACTCGGCGAGCTTTCTGGTGATTCTGGAAGGTGTTTGTTCTTTCGTTAAGTTGTAGTATTAAAATTGCTGATTATGACGGCAAGATAGGTGTTTTGCCTTTGCCGCCATCTTAGTTCTCCCGAAACAATGAGTTTTTATTTATACTCTTTCAAAATTAGGAAAAAATACAGTATGCATACAAAACTTGAATATAAAAATATAGTTCTGATATAAAGAAAAAATTGGATTTAAAATTTTAATATCTTTTTTTTTAATTGAGTCTATGCAACCTAAAATTCTCCAAGCAGGAATGGTTTCTTTCTGTCAAAAAAAAAAAATTCCAAGTAGAATTCCAGACATGTTGAAAGATGCAGAGTTCTTTCTTGTTCAAGAAAGAACCTGCATCATTTTGACAGAATGCTTCTAAATGTTCTTTTTATATAAGTTTTATTTTTTGAAGCATTGAGGCAGTATTGTTTGACATAGCTTTATTTACTTACATAACTTTCTTTAATAAAATGGATGAATGTTGGTAAAAATGGTAATTTTTATAAGATTTTAAAAAAATAGGCAATGCAATTTGTTGAGGATCAGCAGTGCTTACACATAGGAGGATTAGGAAGTAGAGACGGGAAAATAATAACATTTAAAAGAAATGAGAGCAAATGGTCAGTTTTGTTTTTTATTTAACTTTATGGTAAACATTTCAGTTAAATAGAAATAACAGTCTTGACTCATATAAGTCCCAAAACTGATCTTGTTCTAAAAGAATTCATAAAGTACTCCAGCAAGGGCAGCAGTGGAGAAAACCTGATGATTTTTTCAGGAAACCACTTGTAAGAAATTATGTTTGAAGACAGATGTATGATAAGCAGTACTCTGTGAATTGATTATAACAAGATTTTTATAATGAATTAACCAGAGGAAAAACAGTCTGTATTTACCAATGTTAAAAAAATATTCCTCTTCATATAGACTATTTTGTACTGCATTAGGAAAAAAGGAGAGAGGATCTTTAAAGCAGACCATGTACCATTGAGAAAATTACCCTTTGGATTCCAACAGAGAGACAAATAGTCCCCTTCCCCTACCCCAAAATACACTACCTTCCACACTACCCACCAAAGCTAAATGAAACATATATATATATTTCAATAGAAATGAATATTTATGATGAAATACATAACTGAAATATGTAAAGTATATATAATTAAATCAAATGAAATATTTATGGTGTAATATATATCTGAAATATATAAAGTAAAGGGGTTGACAATCTTTATATATATGGGCAGCCCTTGACTTATAGGAATTCAACCTTTAAAAGTGCAATTTTTTATAAATCATATTTATAGCATACTATTAATTTACCTTCATGTTGTTATTTAAAAATTTTATGCAACCACCACACAACTTATATTGCTCACTCAGTAAGCTTTTTTCCTTCCTTCTAATAATAATAGCCAAACAGCTTTTATTGATAAATACATTGACATCTAAGAAATGTGGTATCTTACGCTTTAGTAAGAATCATACCAGAGTGTACGTTGGTATCAGTGATAACTTATTAAATATGGTTTTAAGATATATTATACAAATAGATATTCCATTCTTAGAGTATTATAATGTTATTTCTTTTTAAAGAGTCCACTTAGATAATTTTGAAATGGAATGTGTTTGTCCAAAAATGTTAACTGGTCATCAATCAGGTTAAGGACTATTTATATATGCTGTTTTGTGCTAAATTTTTATGCATTTCAAAAAAAAAGTGAAAATAACCAATGTAGCCACTGGGCTATTGCCTAATTTAGATGGTTGTCATAGGTCTACAAGTATATCCAGGGTGGTCCCATTTTTGCTCAAGTGTATTCTGTGTGCAAGGTAGATCACTTCTGTTTTTCCTCTCCTGTGGATTCAGGAGATACAGGGTGTGAAGGTGGATGAGGGGTAAAGGTAAGGTTCTAAAATAAGCCAGGGTCTTAGAAATTATTCTAAATAGTCCTTAGAAAAGGTGCCATGTGCCAAGGCTGGAAGATGCATCCTGTGTACGTTCTTTAAAACCAGTGGCATTACAAAGTATCTGTGAAGTCATGGTATCTGCTGGGATCTGATGTATACTAGAATACCATGGTCAGTTGTATCATATACAGTGGCTAATATGTTACAAATCCATCCCATTTTGTCCACGTATATTGTTTAAATTACTTCTTTTAGAGAGAAAAACATTTGATGTAGAAGACATATAAAATCTCCAAAGGGAATTTTTCCCCTCAATGCAATAATTACCACAGATCTACTTAAAGAAGAGTAGGAGACTTATGTGTCAATTTCGCTGGGCTACAGGGCTCAGACATATGGTCAAACATTACATGATTCTGTGAATGTGTTTGTTTATTGAAAGAGATTAACATTTAGATCAGCAGACAGTGAATAAAGCAGGTTACCCTCCATAATATAGGTGGGCCTCATCCAATCAGCTGAAAAAAGAGTAACCTCTCCTGAGCAAGAAGGAATTATGCTAGCAGATGACTTTGTACAAGTCCCCAGCCTCCAGGTAGCCTATGCTGTGCATTCTGACTTACTCCGAAATCATGTGAGCCAACTTTTAAATCTCTCTATATATATACGTGTGTGTGTGTGTGTGTGTGTGTGTGTGTGTGTGTGTGTGTGTATGGATATATATATATATATATATATATCCTATCTAATAAAAGAGTACTAAGCAAATTGACCATATCTCTGATCAAGCCACATACACAAGCCATGCAAACAAGCCAATCAGAAGCAAATAAACCCAAACCAAGAAGGCTGAGGCCACTGAGAGCAGGAGGAAGGCTTGGGTTTCGGCAGCAATGGAGGAAGCCAAGCTTTCCACCTGCCATTGCAAGCCTAGGCCTCCACTCAATAATACAAAGTTTCAATTATAGAAGATAAATAATCCCAACAGAAATGGCAGCAGCCACAGAGCTGGAGAGAGCAGAGGCTAGGGTTGCCCAGGTGATGGAGGAAGCCACGCTTCTGCAGCCTGGCTGGCCTAGGCCTCCACTCCAGGCTACAAAGTTTCAATTATAGAATTTAAATAAACCCAAATAGAAATGGCTGTTGCCACAGAGTGACCAAAAGGCTTGGCTCCACTCCAGGCTACAAAATTTCAATTGTAGAACATAAATTAATCCCAGATTCCAGGGCCTCCACTTGGGTCTCTGGAGGGTGTGGCCAGCCTGCAAACCACCACAGGCCCCTCACTCAGGCCACCCTAAGCCCCAAGGGAACCCCCACCCTGATCCAGGACACTCTTCAGGGCAAACCAGCTGGCCTCCACGCATGCACACACCATCTATCCTATCTAATAAAAGAGTAATTTGCAGATTTGACCATCACTCCAACACACAAGAGGGCTGCTCCCATGTGGTCAAAGATCCTGACCCCATGTATACACAAGATGGCCAGCAGGGGAGGGCCATTGGGAAGTTCCAGGCCCTACAAGGGAGAGCAGTTGTGGGCAATCAGGCCAGCAGGGGAGGGCAGTTGGGGATGATCAAGCCTGCGGGGGAGGGCAGTTGGGGGTGAAAAGACCAGCAGAGGAGGGAAGTTGGGGGCAAACAGGCTGCCAGGGGAGCAGTTAGATATCAATTAAGCTGGCAGGGTAGTGGTTAGCAGGTGATCAGGCTGGCAGGCAGAAGCAGTTAGGGGCAATCAGGGAAGCAGGCAGGTGAGCAGTTTGGAGCCAGCAATCCTGGATTGTGAGAAAGATGTCCCGACTGCCCATTTAGGCCCAATCCGGGATCGAGCCTAAATTGGCAGTTGGACATCCCTCGAGGTGTCCCAGATTGGAGAGGGAGCAGGATGGGCTGAGGGACATCCCCCACCTCCAGTGCATGAATTTCATACATCGGGTCTCTAGTGTTTATGTATATATACACACACATATAATTACATATCTATAATAAAGATAGACATCTATATCTACACCTATTATGAGATCTATACTATATACAGTACAGTAGGTCCTTGGGTTACGTGAGAAATGCATCCCTATGTTGAGACATAATGCAATTTTTGCTGTAATTCGGAACCCACCTACATAAGCACCTACATCACTCACATGGAGCACATACACAGCAGTAATGAAGCGAAACAGAAAAAAAAAATTAAAAGCAAGATAACAATTCTTGACCTTTACTAGTGGTAAATAAATAATAAAAATCATAAAGCACATATGTATGTATGTTGAAATGTTGAAACTTTAATGGGAGATGGTGATGTAACCACAAAACAATGTATGTCGAGTCCAATGTAACCCGAGGACTGCCTGTATATCTATATCACACATACACTCATTCTGTTTCTGAGTAATGCAGAAGATTAGGAGATAATGTTAAATTTTTACAATAAAGTGACATTTTCTTATTAGTGTAGAAACCAATGGTAACATTTTAGTATCATTAGAATACAGAAAAATCAATAAAACCATTTTTTTTGTCAAAAGGATCAACAAAATTGATTAGCTTTTCCCCTCACAGACCAATTAAAAAAAAGAGAAGATCCAAATGACTAAAAGTAGGAGTGAAAGAGAGATACTGCTACCAAATTAAATAAAATGATGACAAGGAAACACTATGGACAGCTGCATGCCAACAAACTAGGTAATCTACATGAAGTGGACACATTACTAGAGTTTTACTACTGAAACCAAAAAGAGAAATACAAAGGCTGAATAGATTGGTAACAACAAAAGTGATTGAATTAGTAATCAAAAACCTTCCCACAAAAAAAATGGAACAGGACCAGATGGCTTCATGAATGAATTCTATCAAACATTTAATAATTAGCACAATTATTTTATGAATTAGAGGCCCGGTGCACAAAATTTGTGCACTGGAGGCGGGGGATGTCCCTCAACACAGCCTGCAGCCTCTCCAATCTGGAACTGCTTGAGGGATGTCCAACAGCCCGTTTAGGCCCGAATCTGGATGGGACATAAACCAGCAGTCAGACATCCTTCTCATAATCCAGGACTGCTGGCTCCAAACTGCTCGCCTGCTGCCTCCCTGATTGCCACTAACCGCTTCTGCCTGCCAGCCTGATCAGCCCTCACCCATTAATGGGCAACCTTTTAAGCTTGGTGTGTCAAAATTTGCTAAAAAACCGAGTATAACTCGGGTGGTGTGTCACTTTGGGAAAAAAACACATAATTTCATGATATTTATAGTTTAAATAACAAAACTGTATAATTGTAATATATAACTGTATTGAATAAATCAAAAACTAATTTTTTAACTTTCCTGCTTCATGACTTCTTTGTTCATCTGTCAGTCGGTTTCTTTTGTTGGTCTTGATATTATTTAACTTGTGTGGGGTGTCATGAACTAAGATAAGTGAGGGAGAGGAGGAATTCTTTAACTAACCTGCTTATTTGTGACTATTTTGTTGCTGAATTTCATTGGCTACACCTTCAATTGAAGATTGGTATTTTGTACACTTCAAGCCCAAGCAAGTGCCACTAACTTCATCTGTCGATCTGTTTCTTTTGTTGCTTTTGATATTATTTAATGCTGAGAGTAAGGTCTCACAAAAGTATGTGGAGGGAAAAATTGTGAGTAAAGTCACTACTATATTTTTCAGGGTGCTAAAAGTGTCTGGTAATCGGTTCCAGGCACTCCAAATTTCCTGTTCGTAGTGGCACTCCTCTTGATCCTCCAAGTGGTACCTTTCCAGATTCTCAAGCTTTGACCTCAAGTTGACAAACACCTGAGCCCAGATGCTATCTTGAAATTCTGCAAGTTGCATCTCCAAATCATCAATTTGCATCCATTGGAAACCATTTAATGCCAAACTCCTGTAAACTACTACATCAGGATACTTAATTATTTTGATGGTCAGTTCTAGGCTTCTAAATTGATTAAATCTATCACTGAACTGGTCAAGTAATGAGTCTAAAACATGCTGGTACTTTATATGCAAGGGTTCCATTTCATTTTGTACAGCTGCACTGGCCTTCTCAAAATACTTTGTTACTCAAGGAAAATACTTATAAGTTTTAGTTTCTACATCTCGCTTGAAAAATTTTAAGTTTATTTTCCAAAACTTTTATGTATCTAATTATAACATCAATACTTTTGCCAAAACCTTGTATCAGGGTGTTGACCCACTTATCATCATTGAGCTGAGAAAAGTTTCCCAGATCCTTATCCTCAAGAAATATCTTAATTTCTTCAAAGCACTCCACAAAGCGCTCAGGAACTTTGCCTCAGCTCAGCCATCCTACATTATTGTACATCAGCAGTCCACTGTAGGTGGAATCAACCTCCAGTAAAAGTGCAGAAAATTCTTGCTTGTGAAGGGGACGAGTAGCTGTTAAATTAACTATTTTTGTAACAACTGACATTAAGTTGTTTAAGTTGGTGAACCCTGCCTTGGAATCTCCTGAAAAGGCACAATCGGATGTCCAATAGCTTCCATAAACAATTTGACAAATCTGACTTTTTTTTGCCACCCTGTTTGGTGCCCCATCTGTCGTCACTGACACAACTTTAGAGATATCAATGCTTAGATCATAGAATGTTTGTACAACAACCTTTCATATTTTGCTTCCTGATCTACTTGTTGGCACTGATACTAACTTTATCAACTCTTCTCTCATTGTGAGACCATCAGAGTATCGACCAATAATGACCAACTGAACATGTGATGTGACATCAATAGTTTCATCAAAACAGATCGAAAAATATTTACAATTACTTATGTTTCTCTTTAGTTGATGTTGTACGTTTGTGTTCAGTCTCATTATCCGGTCTTTTATGATACTTTTACTCAGTGGTAACTCAGATATTTTCTTAATAATTACATCTTTATTCTGCATATCGTGAAATAGAACTGGTGCATATCTTAGGAGAGTTTCTTTAATAAATTCCCCCTCACTGAGTGCTTTTCCATGCTGAGCTATGGAGTGAGCAATGCTCAAACTTACAGATGTTAAATTTGTAGAGCTTCTTATAAATTTAAGGATGAAATTAAATTGGCTCTTATAAAGGTGTAGCTGCCTGCAAATGTATTCCTTCCTTTCATCCTTTTTTTCAAGAACTGGGAATGATTAGTTTCAAAATGTCTATTTACATTCCATGTTCTGCTTACTACCGTTTCAGTACATAGAATGCAAAATGATCTGCCATTTTTTTCTATAATGCTATACCTCTCGGTCCATGTCTTTTGAAAGGGTCGGCTACTGTTACAACTACATCATTTACTTAACCTCAGTTTTTTATTTTTTGTGTTCTCCATCAGGGGGGCAGTGAGAGAAGATAGAATTATAGATAGCCTGTTAGCCCTGCAGGCAATTAAGGGTTAACTAGCTTAACTGACCACAAGATGGCACATGTAACTGTCTTTTAGGAAAGGACAGTGTTAATAAGCAGAAATAGGGGTTAATAAGGATGCACAGCAGTAATAGTGGTGAAATGGAGTCTGCACTATGCTACAAAATGACATTCCTTACATAAATTAAAATGGCTGCCGCTATTTCTAATGGCGGTAAATGGCACCCATAGCACAGGCCCTCACCTCTCCCAGGCTCCCCCTCACTTATCTCAGTAATGATGGTCAATTAGAAATCCATGACACTCCATAACAGTGAGATTGGATGACGGTTGCTGTGGTTATGTGGTTGCTGGTAATGGTGATCACAGGGCCCCCAGAGATGCATCCCCCATGGCATTCCACTGCTCCCTGCTCTGCTGGCCAGAAGTGAGTTCAAAGATCCCCTAAAGATCTAACCGGAAGTCCCAGAACTAAATGCTCTGTGCAGGATTTCTGTTGTTTTGAACTACAGACCTCCGGCACAGAGTGTCTACACTACAGCAAATGCTGCATCCTTGGCTACTGCACCTGACTGTGCAGTAGCTGAGGATGAAACGTCCTTCTCGGCATGTGGCCCCATACTTCTTTTTCTGTGACCACATGCGGCCGCGTGTTATCAAAAATGACTAGGCTACGTATGTCTGTGCTGACATGCATGTCATAGGTTTGCCATCACGCCCCTAACCATTACGCAGCCAGCCTAAATGATGTTTAACTGTTCCTCTGCTAGTCTGTTTGCCCCCAACTTCCCTCTTCTGCTGGCCTGGTCACCCCTAACTGCCCTCCCCTGCAGGCTTGATCACTCCCAACTGCCATCCTTTGTAGGCCTTGTGCCTCCCAACTGCCCTCCCCTGCTGGCCTGATCGCCCACAACTGCTCTACCTTGCAGGCCTGGAATCTCCCAATGGCCCTCTCCTGCTGGCCATCTTGTGGTGGCCATCTTGTGTCCACATGGGGGCAGGATCTTTGACCACATGGGGGCAGCCCTCTTGTGTGTTGGAGTGATGGTCAATCTGCAAAATACTCTTTTATTAGATAGGATAGAGGCCTGGTGCATGGGTGGGGGCCAGCCTGTTTCCCTGAAGAGTTTCCCAGATCAGCGTGGGGGTTCCCTTGGGGTGTGGGACAGCCTGGCTGAGGGGCCTGTGGTGGTTTGCAGACCAGCCGTGCCTCCCAGCAACCCAAGTGGAGGCCCTGGGATCTCGGATTAATCTATGTCTACAATTGAAACTTTGTAACCTGGAGAGGAGCCAAGACTTCTGGTCCTTCCATGGCAACAGCCATTTCTATTTGGTTACTTAAATTCTATAATTGAACTTTTGTAGCCTAGAGTGGAGGCCTAGGCACTAGGGCTGCAGAAGATTGGCTTTATCCATCGCCCGGGCAAGCATATCCTCTGCTCTCTCCAGCTTTGTGGCTGCCGCCATTTCTTTTGGATTTATGTATCCTATCTAATAAAAGAGTAATATGCAAATTGACCATACCTCCAATCAATCCATGCCCACTGCCACGCCCATCAGCCAATCAGGAGCAAATTATGCAAATAATTTGGGTTTTATGTGCTCTGTTTGGTTGGGGTTTATTTGCTCTGATTTGCTCTTGGGCATGGCTTTATCGAAGGTACAGTCAATTTGCATATTACTCTTTTATCTGTTAAGATGCTTAAAAAAAGTATGGAACACTTTCCAACTGAATGCATGAGGCCAGTATTATCCTGATACTAAAAGCAGACAAAGATACCATAATAAGAAAATCTATAGTCCAATATCCCAAATCCTGAAAACATTAGGAAACCAAATTCAGCCACATATACAAAGGATTAGATACTATGAGCAGGTGAGATTTATCCTAAGAATGCAAGGTTGGATCAACATATAAAAATAAATCAGTGTTATACAACACATTAGCAGAATGAAGTAAAGAATCCAGATGATAATTTCAATTCAGGCAGAAGAAGGATCTTCTAGATAGAAGATGAAATAATCTTCAGCTAGTTTTATTATTTCCTTCCCAATCTAGAGGCCTTTTATTTCTTTCCCTTGTCTGATGGCTCTGGCTAGCACCTCCAGTACCACATTAAATTAAGTGTCAAAAATATGTAACTTCGTTTATTTTCTGATCACAGAAGGAAAGCATTCCGTAGACGGCCATTATTAGGTTGAAGAAATTTCCTTCTATTCTCGCTTGTTTTTGTTACAAAGGATTTTTTTGTCAGGTGCTTTTCAACCCACTTGCCAAACCAACACTGCTCATCAAGGTTGCTGATAACTTCCTCATTGCTAAATCAAAGGTCAGCTGTCTTTGCTCATCTTATCTGACTTCCAGCAGCATTTGTCAGAGTTGATTACTCCTAGAAAATCACACTCCTAGTTTTCCTTCTACTTCACTGCATTTCTTGTCTCTACACCAATAGCTACACTCATACCCTGGTGATCTCACCCAGTTCCAAGGAGTTAAATGTGATCGGACTAACATTTCTAAATCAACAGCCTGAACTCAAAGCCGACTACACAACTGCCTTTTTGACATCTTTTTTTTTTTGTGTGTGGATATTTTAAACTCAATATATTCCAAATGGAATACTTGATCTCCCTCCCAACACTTTCCTCTGCAGTCTTTCCCTTCTCAGTAAATGATAACTCCATCCCTGAAGTTACTAAGTTTAAAAACCATACCCTCATCCTTGAAAACTGAAATAACCATCAAGTTAAAAAGCTTCTGCACAACAAAAAAACCACCATCAAAATGCAAAAGGAACTCACAGTATGGGAGAACATACTTGCCAATGATACATCTGATAAGAGATTAATTTCTAAAATATACAAAGAACTCATAACTCAGCAAGAAGAGCACAAACAATCCAACTTTAAAAATGGGAAAAAACCTGGATATATACTTCTCCAAAAAGGACATTCAAACAGATGAAAAAATGCTCAGCATTGCTAATCGTCAGAGAGACACAAATTAAAACCAGCTCACACCTCAGAATGGCTACCATCAAAAAATCAACAAATGACAAGTGCTGGGGAGAATGCGGAGAAAATGGAATCCTAGTTCACTGCTGTGGGAATGCAGACTGGTGCAGCCATTATGGAAAACAGTATGGAGGATCCTCAAAAAATTAAAAAATTGAACTGCCATTTGACCCAGTAATCTTACTTTTAGGAATATATCCTATGAATCCCAAAACAACAGTCAGAAAGAACACATGCACCCCTATGTTCATAACGGCATTATTTACAACAGCTCAGATCTGGAAACAGCCAATGTTCCCATCACTAGATGAGCCAGTAAAGCACTGTGGCACATTTACACCATGGAACACTACACAGTTGTAATAAAGAAGGATCTCTTATCCTTTGAGATATTATGGAGGGACCTGGAGAGTATTATGCTAACCAAAATAAACCAGGCAGAGAAAGACAAATATCATTTGATCTTATTTATATGTGGAATCTAAGGAACAAAATAAACCAATGGAAAAACAGGACCACAAACATACAAGCATGAAACAGACTGACAAATCTCAGAGTGAAGGCAAGAAGGAGGGCTGGAAGAGATTAATAAAAGAACGTATATGTATTGATGCATTGCCCATGGACACAGATGATAGACAGGTGAAAGCATGGGGTGGAATGGAAGATGGGTGGAAGGAGGTGAACAGGGGATATCTGTAACATTCTCAACAATAATTTTTTAAAAATCTCCCAAAAGTAAAGTCCAGGACCAGATGGCTCACTAGTGAAACCTACCAAACAGTCAAAGTTTTATTTTAATACCCATTCTTCTTAAAGTCTTCCAAAAAACTGAAGAAGAGACATTATTATTTATTTTTAAAGGCACATGTTTTAATATTATTAATTTAAATTCTTTATTGTTTAAAGTATTACATAAGCCTTTCCCCACCAGTGACCTCTCCCTGGCTGCTCCCACTCCCCAGGGTTTTTAAAAAATTCTAAGATCAGGAACAAGACAAGGATGTCCACTTTTACCCTTCTTATTCAACACTAGAGGCCTGGTGCACAAAATTCATGCATGGAGGGTGGTGTCCCTTAGCCCAGCCTGCATCCTCTCCAATCTGGGACCCCTCAAGGGATCCCAGGTTGGGCTGAGGAATCACCCACCTCCAGTGCACAAATTTCATGCACTGGGCCCCTAGTACATTAATAAAATAATATATCATGATCAAGTGTGGTTCATTCCAGGGGCACAAGGATGGTTCAACATATGCAAATCAGTCAATGTAATGCCCTCACCCTCTACTCTCTGGGTCCATTGGTTATGCTCATATAGAAGAGACAATATTTATTAACTCATTTTAGGAGGCCAACATAACTCTGATACCAAAACCTGCCAAGGATAACACAAGAAAATAAAACTATAGACCAATATTGCTAATGGATGTAGATATAAAAATTCTAAACAAAATATGAGCAAGTAGAATACAACAATCTTATGTAATAAAAAATAATATGCAAATTTGACTGTACCTTCACTACACCACTAGCTAATCAGGAGTGGGGGGCGGGGCCAAGTGGCATAAGGTGGGGCCACAGTGCACTAGACAGAAGGCTGGCAGGGAGTGGGGCCCTGGCACGCAGGACAGGAGGCCTTGGGACGGGAGGCCAGCACAACACACGGTGTGCGGGATGGGAGGCTGTCCTGGGCATGGTGTGTGGCATGCAGCTGCCTAGTGTGGGGTGCCCCCGGGGCTGGGCGGTCGCCACCGGGGCTAAGGCCTGGGCTGGGAGGGCGGGGCTGAGGCATCCGTCGAGCACGGGGCCCCAGATGGTTGCCAGCAGCCGGGGATAAGGCCAGGGCCTGGTGGGCATGGCTGAGGCGGCCAGGGCAGAGCTAGCCATCAGCCCCATTGCAGGGTAATGGATGGGTGCCCAAGGCCTAAAGCTTTGGCCAAGGGTGAGGGGTCAGTAAGAAATCCACTGAGAGCTCCCAATATGTGTGAGGGGGCAGGATGGGCTGAGGAATCACCCACCTCCAGTGCACAAATTTCATGCACTGGGCCCCTAGTACATTAATAAAATAATATATTATGATCAAGTGTGGTTCATTCCAGGGGCACAAGGATGGTTCAACATATGCAAATCAATCAATGTAATACACCACATTAACAAAACAAAGGATTAAAATAATATGATCTTATCAGTAGATGCAGAAAAAGCATTTTATAAAACAGAGCATCCATTTTAAAACACTCATAAATGGGTAGAGAGAAAAAAAGTACCCCAAGAAATAAAGTCTATATATGACTAACCCTCAATGGTGAAAAACTGAAAGTTTTTTAAAAATTCTAAGATCAGGAACAAGACAAGGATGTCCACTTTCACCCTTCTTATTCAACACTAGAGGCCTGGTGCACAAAATTCATGCATGGAGGGTGGTGTCCCTTAGCCCAGCCTGCATCCTCTCCAATCTGGGACCCCTCAAGGGATGTCTGACGGGCTATCGGACATCCCTCTCACAACCCAAGACTGCTGGCCCCCAACTGCTTCTGCCAGGTATCCTGATCACCCCTTAACCACTCCCCTGCCACCTGATTGACATGTAACTGCTCCTCTGCTGGCCTGATTGCCCCTAACTGCTCTCCCCTACAGGCCTGGTTGCCCTCAAGTGCCCTCCCCTGCTGGCCCAGACACCCCTAACTGCCCTCCCCTGCTGGCCCAGACAACCCTAACTGCCCTCTCCTGCAGGCATGAGTCTTCCACAACTGCCCTTCCCTGCAGGCCTGGGTCCCCCCAACTGTCCTCCCTTGCAGGTGTGGTGCCCCCCAACTGTCCTCCCCTGCAGGCCTGGTCACCCCTAACTGCCCTCTCTTGCCAGCATTGTCCCTCCCAACTGCCCTCCCCTATAGGCCTGATTGCCCACAACTGCGATCCCCTTCTGGCCATCTTGTGGTGGCCATCTTGTGTCTACATGGGGGCAGCCATCTTGTGTGTTGGAGTGATATTCAATTTGCATATTACCTGTTTATTACATAGGATAGTACTGGAAGTCCTAGGGAGAGCAATTAGACAAGAGAAAGAAATAAAATTGGAAGTGATGAAGTAAAATTGTCACTTTTTCCACAGAACATGGTTCTTCTTTAAAAAAATTAATTTTAGTGAGGGAGGAAGAAGGAAAAGAGAGAGACAAAGAGAAACAGATGTGAGAGAGATACATTGATCAGTTGCTTCCTGTATGCACTGAGACTGGGAACTGAACTCACAACCTAAGTATGTGCACTGACTGGGAATTCAATCCACAACCTTTCAGTGCATAGTACGACACTACAGCCAACTAAGTAACACCAGCCAGGGCTGACATGATTCTTTTTAAAAATATATATATTTCATTGATTTTTTACAGAGAGGAAGGGAGAGGGATAGAAAGTTAGAAATATCCATGAGAGAGAAACATCTCCTACTGGGGATGTGTCCAAAACCAAGGTACATGCCCTTGACTGGAACCGAACCTGGAACCTTTCAGTCCACAGGCCGACGCTCTATCCACTGAGCCAAACCAGTTTCAGCCGACATGATTCTTTATACAGAAAACCCTAAAGACTGGACCAAATAAAAAAACCTATTAGAAAAAAAATATACAGTAAATTTTCTGGATGTAAAATAAATGTACAAAAATCCATTGCATTTCTATATAGTAATAATGAAATTTCAGAAAAGGAAATGAAAAAAACTACAACAAACAAAAGCATTACTTTTGTGTTTGCAACCAAATGAATAAAATACTTAGAAATAAACTTAAAGCATTAGCTGAATACTACAAAACACTAAAGGAGATTGAAAAAGACACAGAGAAATGGAAAGATATTCTCTGCTCATTGATTGAAAGAATCAACATAGTTATAATGGCTTATTACCAAAGTAATATACCGATTTAATGCAATTTCCACCAAAATTCCAATGCATTTTTAAAATAAGTAGAAAAAAATCAAGAGACTTGTATAGAAACACAAAAGACCCCAAATAGCAAAAACAATCGTAAAAGAAAAAAGCTGGAGGCATCACACTCCCTATCTTCAAATTATCCTACTAAGCGGCAGTAATCAAAACAGCATGGTATTGGCAGAAACACATACCCACAGACCAATGGAACAGAATTGAGAGACTACAAATAAAACCAATAAATTTTTACAAAGGAGCCCAAAACATACCAAAGACAAGGGAAGTGAAAAACAAAAATAAACAAATGGGACTATATCAAACTAAAAAGCTTATGCACAGAAAAAGAAACCAGCAATAAAACAAAAAGGCAACCAACCGAATGAGAGAAGATATTTACAAACAACAGTTCAAACAAGGGTTTAATATTCAAAAAATATAAAGAACTCATAGAGTTCAACAACAACAACAACAACAAAACACAACCCAATTTAAAAATGTGCAGACACTTCTCTCAAGACAACCAAATTGCCAAAATGCATATGAAAAGATGTTCAACTTCACTAGCTCTTAGGGAATGCAAATCAAAACTACAATCAGATACCAACTCACGCTTGTTTGAATGGCTTTTATCAACAAGACAAGTAAAAAGCGTTGGGGAAGTTGTGGAAAGACATCAACTCTCATTCACTGCAGGTTGGAACCATAGGATTTCACTTATATGTGAGATATAAAACTGAAAACAACAAACAAAAAATAAAAGAAACAAAAACTCAGACACAGGCAACAGTATGGTGGTTAGCAGAAGGAAAGGGGAAGGGGAGGTAATGAAGGAGAGAGGGAATCAAGTATAGAAGATTTAATTTTGGGTGGTGGATACACAATGCAATACATAATTGGTATCCTATCTAATAAAAGAGTAATATGCAAATTGACCATACCTCTAATCAAGCTATGCCTACAGTCACACTCACCAGCCAATCAAGAGCAAATTATGCAAATAAACCCCAACAAAGATAACTGCCACCACTGAGAGCAGGAGGGAGGCTTGGGTTTCCCTGGCAATGGAGGAAACCAAGCTTTCCACCTGCCCTTGTCAGCCGAGGCCTCCACTCAATGATACAAAGTTTCAATTATAAAAGATACATAATCCCAACAGAAGTGACCGCACCCACAGAGAGAGAAGAGGCTAGGGTTGCTATGGAGGAAGCCAAGCTTCTACAGCCCTGGCCGGCCTAGGCTTCCACTCTAGGCTACAAAGTTTCAATTGTAGAAGATAAATTAATCCCAGATTGCAGGACCTCCACTTGGGTCTCTGGGGGACATGCCCCACCTGCAAACCACCACAGGCCCCTTGCCCAGGCTGCTCCACACCCCAAGGGAACCCCGACCCCTGATCGAGGACATCCTTCAGGGCAAACCAGCTACCCCCCCCCCCCCCATGCACCAGGCCTCTATCCTATCTAATAAAAGAAGTAATATGCAGATTAACCATCACTCCAACACATAAGAGGGCTGCCCCCATGTGGTCAAAGATCCTGCCTCCATGTGGACACAAGATGGCCACCACAAGATGGTCAGCAGGGGAGAGCCATTGGGAGGTTAGAGGCCTGGAAGGGAGGGCAGCTGGTGGCATTCAAGCCTGCAGGGGAGGGCAATTAGGGGTGACCAGGCTGGCAGAGGAGGGAAGTTGGGGGTCAACAGGCTGGCAGGGAAGCAGTTATATATCAATTTAGCTGGCAGGGTAGTGGTTAGGGGGTGATCAGACTGGCAGGCAGAAGCAGTTAGGGGCAATCAGGGAGGCAGGCAGGCGAGCAGTTTGGGGACAGCAATCCTTAATTGTGAGAAGGATGTCTGACTGCCCGTTTAGGCCCGATCCTACCGAGGCAGTCCGGTACATCCCTCGAGGGGTCCCAGATTGGAGAGAGTGCAGGCTGGGCTGAGGGGCACCCTCTCTCCCCCCTTGCATGCATTCCATGCACTGGGCCTCTAGTATCATAGAATGGTACACTTGAAATCTATATAATGTTATTAACCCATGTCTCTCAAATAAATTTAAAAAAATAAATTATGAACAGTAAGAGATTAACAATAACCAATAAGGAAATAAAACAATGATATACTGTATTAATGTTTTGTAAATATGGTCACTCATTTCAGGGGGTCCCTTGCTGGCATCTTTGTAGAGGGTTAATGCTTTCTGGTGTAACATGTTGCCATCAATCAGACACATTTCTGTTTATGTTTTCTATCCACTTTGATAGAGTTTGATGTTTAACAGCAAAACCAGCACAAATTTATTTTTGTCTCTTTGCAATCCCACGATAGATTTGTTCTTACCATAGACCTTAGCAACCTCAGCATACAATACTTCTTCCTTTCTAAGTTGATCATGTTACCTGTCCTTAAATGAAGCACTTCAGAGCTTCTCTCTGGCATATCTGAACTGCCAGCATGACGCCTCTTGCACTTCAGTGCCATCACTAATTAAAGTAAGTGACTGAAGACAAGCACTGCCATACAGCAACAGTGGGTCTGGTAACTGAAATGGCCACTGAGCCACTGATGAGCAGGTGACAGACACAGCCTGAGACAGTGGACGAAGGGATGACTCACACCCCAGCTGGGACAGTATAGGAGGATGCACGCTTCACCACACTACTCAGAAAGGTAAGACATTTAAGACTTATGAATTCTTCATTTTAATATTTCCAATATTTAATATTGGAATTTTTCACTTCATATTTTCAGACTGTGGTTGACGGCAGGTAACTGAAACTATAGAAAGGAAACCATGAATGAGGTGGGAGGAGCTACTATAATATAGTTTTTGTTGTTTAAATATATTTGTTTTTATTTCAGAGAGGTAGGGAGAGGGAGAGAGAGAAACATCAATGATGAGAAAGAATCACCAGGACCCTTCAGTCCACAGGCCAATGCTCTATCCACTGAGCGCAACTAGCTACGACTATAATATAGGTCTAATAATAATATATATTAAAATAACCAGAGCTCTAACTGGTTTGGCTCAGTAAATAGAGCATCAGCCTGCAGACTGAAAGGCTCAATTTTGGTCAGGGGCATGTACCTTGGTTGCGGGCACATCCCCAATAGGGAGTGTGCAGGAGGCGGCTGATCGATGTTTCTCTCTCATTAATGTTTCTAACTCTCTCTCCCTCTCCCTTCCTCTTTGTAAAAAAAAAATCAATAAAATATATTAAAAATAAAAAAATAAAATAATCAGAGAATACAATCAAACTTGTTTATTCTGCAAAAGAAATAATTTCAAATTGTTCAGGGGTCATTAGTTGAAGTGCTTCCTCAAAAGAAGAAAATTTTATCAGAAACACTTATTAGTTTAAGCATCCTACCATATATAATAAAAGAGTAATATGCAAATAGGCCAAATGACAGCACCAAACAACTAATCAAAGCATAATATGCTAATGATATACTAAAGCAGTTCAACAGCTCGCTATGACATGCACTGACCACCAGGGGGTAGTCAACTGGTGGTCCAGTCCCTATGACATGCACTGACTACCAGGGAGTAGTTGCTCTGATCAGTAGGTTAGCTTGCTGCTGGGGCCCAGTCGATTAGGACTGATGAAATGGACCAGTCATGCCCTGGAGCCCTCCCGTGGTCCCTCCCCGGTCAGATAATGCACCTATGGGGTTCCTCGGCCTGACCTGTGTGCCCTCTCACAATCCAGTACCCTTTGGGGGATGTTGGAGAGCTGGTTTCAGCCTGATCCTGCGGGCCACTCCCCTTGGGAGAGTGCCAGATGCAGAGCTCATGGCTGACAAGTGCTCCAGACTGACGGGGCATGAGCCCGCAATAGGCACAGTGGGGCTGAGATGAGCAGGAGTGGCAGGCAGGAGCTGCAGGCAGCGCTGGACTGCAGGTTTTGGCCTGATCCCTGCAGGCCATCAGAGGGACCCAACCCGTGCACGAATTCACATACCAAGTCTCTAGTTATCACATATTCTTCAAAACAAAACAAAACAAAACAAAAAAAAAACCCAAATATTTTCATTGTAGGCTTCTCTTCCCAGGCACCTTGCTGTATTATATTCCCTGCCTTTGCAGCAGCTAAACCAACTTCTAGGTGCATGATGTGTCAGAACAGCATTTAGACTAAAAGAATTGAGGCCATCATATACATATATTAAACACATTGGCCATAGTAAGGCAGGGGAAGGATAACTATTGTATTTAAGACCAGGAGTTGAATGGAGTGGATAGCTATACAATATAATTAAGGCTTGCAAATTCAAAACCCTATGCAAGCTGGATAGGTAGAAAAACCTTGTTGTATTCTGTCAACATTAATACTTCTTTTTTAGCTGTGTACTCTTGTCAATTAGATGGTGTATGTCTAACCATTGGAATAACTATGGCATAGAGCTTTATCTGATGAGTGTCACATAAAATCCCATAATTCACAGGGAGAGGTGATCATCTCAGCCTGAGGCAGCGAGGGACTCACTCCCATGAGAGATGACATTAAAAGGGAGTGAGATGGCATTGGCTTCCAGCCAATCCAGGGAGCCATCTAGTGAGTCACTCGCTGCCTTAGGCCGAGATGATCACCTCTCCCTGTGAATTATGGCATTTTATGTGACACTCATCAGATAAGCTCTATGCCATAGTCATTCCAATAGACAGACACACACTGCTAATTGACAAGAGTACACAGCCCTTAAAGTGAGAAGATTAAGCACACTTCTTTCGATTTTGAGAGGTAGTAGTAGCTTGCAGTCATAGCTGTCACTCACCTCTCCCAGGACCCAAGCCCTCCGGTGGTCTCTCACATGGACTCTGGCTTGGCCATGAGATAGTTTTGGCCAAGGGACCTGATGTATGTGAGCAGGGGCTTCGACAGCACTTTCATACCAGGACCGTTATCTGTGTTGCACCCTGGAAGGCCACTAGAATGGCTAGATTACTGGAGGGTAAACAATGACAGGAAATAGAAATAGGTTCACCCAACTGACTACCACGGTACATCGCCACACCCCCCCCCCCCCCCCCGGGGCCAACAGACTCCAGCCAAACTACCACCAGACTGCAAAGGTCCACCAAGCCAACAAACTGGAACAAACCAGCTAACCACAAAATAGAAAAAAATAATAAATGCTTGCCATTTTAAGCTATTACAGTTTCTGAAGATGTAAGGGGAGGTGTTAGTCAATATACAGCGTATCTGGTTCACTGCATTGTTCTGCAATGAGTAAAGAATTATTGAAAGCTTAACTCTGATTACTGAATTCTGTCTTAGTAAACTATAGTCTTTCTAAGATAAAAATTGCAATACTCTATATGTTTTGCATGGGGTTTTTGTTTTGTAGAATGAAAAACTAGAGAGTAGCACATATATTTTTAAAAAAAAATGTTTTTACTGATTTCATTGAGAAAGGGAGGAACATTAATGATGAAAGAGAATCAAGCTGCTTCCTGCACACCCCGCACTGGGGACGGAGCATGCAACCCATGCATCGAACTGTTGCCTCCTGGTTCATAGGTCCATGCTCAGCCATTGAGCCAGGCCAGCTGGGTGAGGGCGGATATTTTAAGGGACAGAGTACAGGTGTTATAGTTACACAGATGTGGCTCTGAAACTGCAATGCAATATCTACTGTCGTTATGGCCTTAGGTAAATCCTTCAAACTTCCCCAGTTTTCTTTTTAGAAAGTGGATAAAATACCACCAGTCAGACAGTATCCTATATGATAAAGAGGTAGTATGCAAACTGACCTTCACGCCCTCACATAAGATGGCTGCCCCCATGTGGTCAAAGATGGCCACCACAGATGGCCAGCAGGGAAGGGTAATTGTGGGCGATCAGGCTAGCAGAGGAGGGCAGTTAGGGGCGACCAGGCCAGAAGGTAGGGTAGTAGGGGGTACCAGGACTGCAGGGAAGGGCAGTTAGGGAGGACTGGACAGGCAGGAGAGGGCAGTTGGGGGCAACCAAGCCTGCAGGGGAGGGAAGTTGGGGGTACCAAGCCTGCAGAGGAGGTTAGTTCAAGGATACCTGGCCAGCAGGGAAGGGCAGTTGGGGGTGACAGGCCAGCAGGAGAGAGCAGTTGGGGGCAGCCAGGCTGGCAAGGGAGGGAAGTTGGGGACAATTGGGCTAGCAGGGGAGCAGTTAGACATCAATTAGGCTGGCAGGGTAGTAGTTAGGGGGTGATCAGGCTGGCAGGCTGGCAAGCAGTTAGGAGCCAGCAGTTGGAAACTGGCAGTCAGACATCCCCCCAAGGGGTCCCAGATTGGAGTGGGTTCAGCCTGAGCTGAGAGACCTCCCCTCCACCCCCAGTGCACAAAATTTGTGCACTGGGCCTCTAGTTAGAGATAATATAAATTAAATACTAAATATATTGTCTGGCTCATTTCTTCAATAACCAAGAGATATTATCATATGCAGCTGACCCATAAACACTGGGGTTAGGGCATTGACCCTTGCTCAGTCAAAAATCCATGTATAATTTTTTGACTCCTCCCAAACTTGCTGTCTCTCAGTATTCATAGTGGATTGGTTCCACAAATGTTGTAGATGATTGAGTCCCCATATAAAACTAGAGGCCCGGTGCCTAAAATTTGTACACAGGGAGGATCCGTAGGCCTGGCTAGTGATCAGGGCCATTCAGGGCCTCCCTTTTCCCGCTATGGCCTCTCTTCCCTGACTGCCAACTGCCAGCCAGGGCCACCCTTCCCTGGCTGCTGGCCAGAGCCTTCCTTCATTCTGCACCACCCCCTGGTAGTAATCAAATTGAAAGTGGTCAAATTCTTGGTCTCCTGACTGAACTCCCAAAGAGACATATTGCATGGTAGCCATATATATATATATAGACTAGGGGCCTGGTGCATGAAATTTGTGCACTGGAGGTGGGTGATCCCTCAGCCCAACCTGCCCCCTCTCATATACTGGGAGCTCTCAGGGGATGTCGTACTGACCCCTCACCCCTGGCTGAAACTTTAGGCCTTGGGCACCCATCCATCACCCTGCAATGGGGCTGATGGCTGGCTCTGCTCCCCCTGGCCTTAGCTCCAGCCTCTGGTGATGGCCTGGTTACCACCCAGCCCCGGGCGCCCCGTGCTCGCCAGATGCCTCAGCCTCGCGCCCCCCCCACCCAGCCCAGGCCTTAGCCATAGCAGCGACCACCCAGCCCTGCACTCAGCAGCCTCGCGCACGGGTGCCTTGGCCCTGCCCTCTGCCTCATATGCTCCTCAATGGCCTCGCCCCCCCATCTCACATGGTCACCAGCCACCTCGGCCCCTTGCCACCTTGGCCCCACCCCTGATTGGCTGGTGGGCGTGGCTTGTGGGTGTAGCAAAAGTATTGTCAATTTGCATATCACTCTTTTATTAGATAGGACTAGAGGCCCGGTGCACTAAACTCATGCATTGGGAGAGTGTCCCTCAGACCAGCCTGCACCCTCTCCAATCTGGGACCCCTCAGGGGATGTCTGACTGCCAGTTCAGGCCCGATCTATATGGGTTTGGGCCTAAACTGGTCGTTGGGCATCCCTCTCACAATCCCAACCACTCGCCTGCCTGCCAGCCTGATTACCCCCTAACCATTCCCCTGCTGGCCTGATTGACACTTACTGGTCCCCTGCCAGCCTAATTGCCCCCAACTGCCCTCTTCTGCAGGCCTGGTCACCCCCAACTGCCCTCTTGTGCTGGCCTGATTATCCACAATTGCTTTCCCCTGCCCACCATCTTGTGACCACATGGGGGCAGCCATCTTGTGTGAGGGCATGATGGTTAATTTGTATATTACATCTTTATTATATAGGACGGCATAAAACAATGCATACACATCTGCCTATACCCAATATTAAATAGAAAACACTGTTTTTGATCCATGGATGATTGAATCTGTGATTGGGAAACCTGGGGATACAGGACTGAATATTTCTTGAAAAACATCCATGTGTAAGCGGAACCCAGGTAGTTCAAATCCATGATATTCAAGTGTCAACTGTACATAAATGTTAATCTGCAAATGAGCTTGAAGCAGTTCTCTCAAAATCTGTGTGTGTGTTTAATATACTTTTATTGATTTCAGAGAGGAAAGAAGAGGGAGAGAGAGAGGAGTATTAATGATGAGGAAGAATCATTGATCAGCTGCCTCCTGCATGCCCCTTACTGGGGGTTGAGCCCACAACACAGACATGTGCTCTTTACCAGAATTGAACCTGGGACCCTTCAGTTCATGGGCGAACTCTCTATCCACTGAGCAAAACCAGCTAGGGTTAAACACTGTTACCTCTTACTACTGAAAGCAGAGGACTGACAAGTATGCAGATACATGGCAAGGGTGGTAAAGATCTGAAGTGAAATGTAGATGAAGACAATTCAGATGCCTTTAACAATTGAAATATCTTGGCTCTTGTTTATAATATTCCTTAGCATCACCATTTTTAGAAGATTTAAAAATTTATTTATCTTTTTTATGAAAGTATTATAGATGTAGCCTTTGCTTGTGGGTTTTTTTCCCCCACTGACTCCCTTCACCCCATACCTGCCCCCCACCAGACCTTCTCCACCCTACTCTCTGTGTCCATGGGCAATGCATATCTGCGTATAAATTTCCCAGTTAATCACTCCCCAACTACCTCCTTACACCCTCCTTAACATCTCTTAACTGGACATTTTCCCTTCTAATACAGATTAGCAAGTTAATCATGAAGCTTAATATTTGAAACTGCTCATTCAATGGTTATTGGGGGGTGGGAGTTGTTAAGGGAATGATAAACCATTAGAACACATAACCAAAAAGATATTTAAAAAGATATAAATTGTTTCAAGACTTTGAATAATTCACAGCTAATCAGATTATTTAGAAAAGTTCAGACATTGTTAATGGAGTAAAATTACTTATCACAAATATACGCTTTTACATCCCCTCTCAAAAAATATATGTAATGGTTTACAAAAATATAACATCTGGAAAGCTTCTTGAATATTAATCAAAGCACTATGAATTCCTTTTGTCCAACCCATTGAGCCTGTTTAATAAGGTTCATGCTACCCCTCCCCTAATTGTCAGGCCATGCTAATGCAAATATGCTAATTTAGGATAAAATGATATAACAGTTTTGAAGAAAGCAACAGAAAGAAAGACATCCTCTTCCACACTCAGTTGCTCACCTATATAGGTTCCGCTGTAGTTACCAGCATAGTCAGCGTCTTCTGGGTGGAGTGTAAAAGCATACAGAACAAAAGCCAAGAAATAAGCAGAAGTTAGAAGCCCAGCCACAGATGCAAAAAAATAAATTACTTAAAACAATTATGTGAAGCACAGCAGAGAACAGCCCTCATAATGCCACTCTTAAACATAAAACATTTTGTTTTATGTTTAAGTTTAAAGTAGCATTTTGAAACGTCATGCAACTCCTTTTCAACCTTCAGAGGTTCCTTGTTGCAGTTCCAAGAAAGTTATAAAAGACTTGTCTGAGATGTTTATACTTTCACAGTTAAAAGAATGACAACACTTGATCCCCAAAGTAAATTTATTTTTTTAAATCAGGCTCTTTGCTAATATGTAAAACATAGCACTTATTTGGCTCACGGGATTAGACAGCAAGGTTAAGATTAAGATACAGCCTTTCTTTCGATAACAAGAGATTGTGTGCTGGAAAGAAATAAAGGCATAATATTTCTATATTTATTTTGGTTTAAAAATGAACAGATGAGAACATTTAAAAATAAACAATGTGCTATTATTTCTAGAAATTAAATACTGGGTTATTTATGTCTTAAAAACTTCTAATCTTCACAACAATATATTTCTAGAACTACTAGCACAACTTGTGCAGGAATCAAGTAGTTGAAAAGATTCTCCTTACATCCTTATGTTAAAATGAGGCTTTCAATATATTTAAATAACACTGTTTTCTTCATTCACCTTTATTTGAGATTATGCACAGAGAAGAAAACAATGTACTATACATGAAATAACTTTCTGTATTTCTGCTATATGAAGCAAAAAAAAAAAAAAGTACATTCCTTTCTAAAACAAAGTCAAAGCATGACTTTTGACACTGTAATGTCAAGCTGGAAGTTTGGATGTACAATAATCTTCTATAAACTACTTATCTTACTAAATTTAATCCCACACATATGTGTACTAAATACAATTACTAGACTGTGCAGGGAAGCTTTTATACATGTACCTTTAATTTCCTCTGAGAAGCACAAAGAAAAATGAGAAAGAAAATGATTAAATATGCAAAAAATACAATTAAAGTAGAAAGACACTACAACCAAAGGGGGGAAAAATTCACCTACCACACTCAACTGTTTCCTCATCTTAGAAGGCCCAAATTAAAAAAAAAACACAACAATTTTACTATAAATATTTTTAAATTATTAGTCAACAAATGAATAGAATTTATGAGAAACCACATTTTAGACTGCACTATAGTCTTGGTCTAGAAAAGAATGTATATACTTAAACACTGAAAACAGAAAGCCATGGCTTATTAATACACCACTGAGTAGAAAAATCAAGAAAAAAGTTAGCATTTTTGTAAACTAATACTCTCGATAAGGGCATCATGTTTATTTTTCATAGAAGACTTCTGTCTATAAACTAATCTGTCTTTTCAACACCGGAGATATTTCATGATAAAAATAGCAGCAACAACAAAAAAATCTCCAAAAAACACACAAACTCAAATATTTTAACCAATTTTCCCCTAACGTGTTTAAATATCTTATAAACTGAGTAATAGTCTAACAATTATCAACTTATTACACATGTAAAATGAGTCAGGCAGAACCTTTTATATTCATTCTGTTCATATAATTTGATGAAAGGTATTTTTAAGAGAAATCCTGAACAATACTTAAATTAGTAATAGGACAATAAGAGTCAAGTTCAACTTGAGGTAAAAGTTGAAAAAGAGCCAGCAATTTAATAGAAGCAAAATCTAACCACAAGTCAAGGTGGAACATACTTTGCTACATGACCTTACAAAGAGACTGGGATCGATCATAACTGTTATCTGTTCCCTTCTGTCTCCAAACTATAGATTGGCGGTCAAAGCAAACACTGAGGAGAAAGTGTGTAACGTGTTATTTTTACTATAATACCTATGCATCCTCAAACTGTATTAGAAAAGTGACAAGCAAACCATTATTATTCAGGTTCATATTATGAGGTGCTCACATTTCTTAGTAGCTCTGAAAAGCAATGTGTATCTCAGCAAATTATTAACAAACAAGCAATAAACAATGTGGTATAGGTTAGCCAAGCCAAGCAAGTAGGCATGATTAAAATAATCCAAGCGGTGCTTAAAACTGATGAATCTCAACCTCAGACACTCCGCCATAAAGTAGACTGTTAAACAGTATATTTTCTGACAGGAACAATAGGATAGATTGATTGAAGAACCAGTGCCAAGTAAAGCAGATGATAAAAGTCATATCACACACACATGCACACATACACAAAACCCCAAAATTAAAACACCACAACTAACTCACAATAAAAATAAACATCTCTAATTTACATTAAATATGGTATATGTATATTTCATATTCTAAGAAAGGGTCATGAATATACTGCACAAATCCTCAAAAAGAGTATTTCCTCCACGTAACAATTAACGAGGAAGACTATGTATTTAGCTTAATAAAACACACATGCGTATCTCCAATACAAAGTATCTTTGGACATTACCAGATATCTAGTAGGAAAAGCAAATGAACATTTTCTTACACTTACTGATTTGAACAAAGATGAAAACTACATAAAAGGCTGATCTTGGAAGAGAATTGGGATGCTGGCATGATTCTTACTATGGTAAAGCAGTTTTCTGTATACATTAAATGTGTAAACTTATTTAATTCTTCAACAACTCTGTGAGGCAAATACTATTTTCCCAATTTTACTGAATAAGAGATATAGAGAAATGAAGGTCTCAGAAGTGGCAAAACAGGGATTTGGACCCAGGCAGTCTGGCTCCAGACTTGAGTTTCAATCACTATGTGATACTATCACATCAAAATCGCTTTTTAATTTCTTAAACTCAAACTAGAAAATATAAGATGGGGGAGAAATCAAGGGAAATACATTTAAGTTTTCTGTTTACTCCCACTGCTTCCCACCACGCCAGCCTCTTGCCCCAACCAGGCAGCTTCAACCCCTCATGTTTCCCCTGACAGGAGGGGGGGCCGGACCAGCCCCTCTCCCAGCCTCATCAGAAAGCCACTCTCTACATCTTCAAGCGCTGAAGAGCTGGATGGGAAAATTATAAAAGGCAAAGAAAGGCCAACAGGTCACAAAGAACAATATTGCTCTCGTCAGAAAATGGAAAAGCTCTCATGAAAAATAGTTGATGAGCTCTGCAAGTCAGGGCAGGAGAGCTGCTACATAAAGGGTCACTCTGAAAGAAACATGTCTAATATCCTGGACAAGTAGGGAAATGGTGTCTAGGCAGGTGTGATAGGGGCAAAGTTAAATCCCTACCCTAGATATGGCTTTCTTATACTCCCTTATCTCCCGGTACTGCAATCTCCCCTTCAAGTCTGCAATAATCATGACCACTGACCAGACCCCTAACCTTCCATTCTTAACCTGCAAGGCATGGGGTCCCCAGACAAAAGGCAAGGACAGTATGACCTAGAATCCTTCATACGGAGAAGCTAAAAGCACATCCCCTGGTAGTGCTTTATAAGCAACACATTCATATATGTAAGAACACAGTTTACTGAAACAAAAAGTGAGCAATAAAATTAGAAAGGCCTTCACCTCAGTCATCTCATGACATTAAGTAATCAGACATGCAATTAATAGCTCAGTTCATCTGCACTTCCTGCCACACAGACTAAACATTGGCATCTCCAAAGAGCATCAATTAGTATTAGGGGGAAAATGCTAAGATTGTAAGGCCCTGGAAGTTGCAGAGAGACTCATCATCATGTACCCTTTGCCCCACCTGGCCAATGGCAAGCCATTTGGATAAATGAATGAATGAATTAATGATGGTCATACACTATGGATGGTATTGTTACTTAGTACAATCTCACTTAGGGCAATTTGGCAATATTTATGAATAACTAAAAAAGCTCATAAAATTGATTTTTAATTATTTTAGAATAAAGTTATTAGCTTTCTACTTAGTTTTCATAAAAATATACTATCTCTGAACATGGCCATATATATTATACACTCATGATTTAATTGAGATAATATAGACCAGATTTATTTCTATTCAAAATAAATAATATCCATTAATGAGAACAAAACAACTGCATTTCTCAGTGAATCAGAATTTAGTAAAAAATAAAAATAGAAAAGAGGTAAAGAGGTAAAGAGAAAGAAAAGAAACATAAGGAAGAAAGGGTGAAAGGAGGATCAGTAAATATTTTTAAATAATATTAAAGAGGCAAAAAAAAGAGAGAAGAGAAAAATACTAAAACATCCAAATGAGGACATTTCAGTAAAAATAAATCCTCAAATAAATATTTCTCAAATTCAATTATTAAAGTAGTAACATAAAAAATTATACAAATTAACACAGAAAAAGCCTCCATTACAATTATTGCTTAAACATACACTCACACCCCCCACTTCACATCTGTGCACATCTATACTGAAACCAGTTTGGGAAATGTATTATAAAGACAACTTATTCAACTTAAATAGTTCTTTAAAGAAATATTTATCAACATTTTTAAATAAATGAAAATTTGTAATTATATAAAATTATACTAATTTGAGTATGGATTCACATTCAAAGAGAATCACATTAATTTCATTTTTAAGTTATACATATTTTATCCCATATGCACCAGATATATTAGAAATGTGCAGATCCCAAATTTAAACTTCTCATAGAGCAAGTGAGATAGATGTCTCCAAGGTCCTTTCAACTGGGTGAGCTGTCAGTGAAAATTCATCACACTTTAAAATAATGCATCATTCTAGTTCAACTTTAAGTTTCTGATGTCACAATACATGTGACATACAAGTTTTGTGGGGGTTTTTTTCCTTTTTTTTTTTTTTTTTCCTTTCTGCCCAGACTAAGCAGAGCAAGAACAAGCAGGCTTTTGAATTAGTGCTGCACTTGAAGTATTTGCTTGCTAGGGAGATTTATACTGACTGTAGTTTGGCTCTCTAATGATGTAATTCCCGGGCTATAAGCTTCTACAAACTGACAGAAATAACAGGAGATGTGAAAAATGCAACAATACTAAAAACAGATGTTGGTGTAAAATTCCAGGACCATTTATTTTTTCATTTTGCCTTTTAATGTACAATTTCCATGCTGAAAACAAAGGGACTTTTTAAACTCCTAAAATACCGTAAACATTTAGAAGAGATGAAGTAGGATATTTATGGGATGGGGGATTTGAGGGATGGGAAACAAAGGGAAGTGAGAGAAAGGTGGGTTGAACAAAAAGGCACCTAAATCTACACTATATTTTTCAGTTATCTCATGTCATTTTTTTCTTACTCTTATTTATTTTAATTTAGTCTGGTAATAATTCCAAACAGACAAGTAAAAGATCAGAGTTACTATGATTTCTGGGTAACTAAGAGGAAGAACAATTAATTGTTCTCAGGCACAACTGCTTTTGTGTCTAGGAATGTGGTGAATTTTTCCCCTTAAAATTTACCAAGAAATATCTTACCCAAATATCCTGGCTTTGGAGAAATGAAATACCTAAATTCAGAATTTAAAAAGAGCTGTAGTTATTAGTCCTTTTCTTGAAGAGCCATGGATTTATTACAAATTACTCCTAACACCCCTTTCTTCAAAAGATTTACTTTAATCTATTTAAAATGATCCAAAAACTATCAGAAGGTAATATGATCTGTCATTCTACCACAAATACCTGCTTTAATAGTAAAAAATAAACACCAACATTTGGTTAGTCTGCCTTCTTATTAACAAACTTACATGATTTCCTGTTGGAAACTTTCAGGGGCTGAACTATTATTTCTGGTCGTCTCATAGCCAATCTCCTGGGAGGAAAAGAAGGTCAATATGCCTATCAATTTTCAGTACAGATCCGAGGTTAATGTAACACCAAAATATGAAAAGTCTTAAGAAAGAGCTGGAAATGAACGCAATGCAATATATTCAAATTAAGAACTGAATTCTCTAACTTCAAATTTTTATAAATTATCCCCACTCCAAAATCACTCTTATTTTTGCCATCTTTCACATCAATACAGTTTCAGATATTAATGTGTGATTTTCCATTTGCCTCATAACAAAAACCAAATATGATCTGGTACTGTCGTATTATTTTTGGTCATTATTCATCCTCAGACAAAACAGAAATCCAAACCTGAGGGATAAAGGACTCTAAGGCAAGATTTCAGTGCTTATTTTATCACGACTATGCTTGAGTGACATTTTGCCGAGAACAGAAGGTCAGCTGAAGAAAGGCCATGATTACATGCCAGCGGCTCACCTCTCCTGGAAGTGCTTCGAAGGAATCAAGCCTGCCCTGGGGTTGGCATCACCTTCATGCTTCGCTTGCCACCACATTGCATCATCTTGGCTCATAATCTGAAGAATATCTCCCTTTCTGAAAGAAAGCCCAGCTTCCTTACATGGAATTGCCTTATCCTCATTAGGGTCATAGTCAAAGAGGGCTTTGATAAACATCTGGAAGAAAGTTTTATTTAAAATGAATAAATATAAAAAAAATATCAAATTGCCGATATTCTAACTCTAATTTAAGAACAATTTAAAAAAAGAATATTAAACTAAACTCGTCATGACGAAGGAGATGTGTATTTGATGAAAAACACAGGAGCCCACTCACCCTCCACAGGAAAGACTTTAAAGTAGTAATTACCTTGCCTTCTTTAGATGGTGTCTCCTCTTTGATGCTCGGTATGATCTTAAATGTGATTGCTCCCTGAGACTGAGCCTGATTGTCAGAGAAAAGAATTATATACATAAAAAAAAACTTCTAGAGCCAAGGAGAGGGAAGACAAAACAGCTAGAAAACTAAATGCATCTGAAAATTTACAAGCTTGGGATTTCTATTCTTAGATAGATCAAACTGAGAAAAGTATTTTTGTATAAATTCCTGTAACATGAGAAAGCACTGAAGTTTGTCAAATAATTTAAAAAACATCCACCACTAAACCCACTTTTACCTCCTTGTGCACTTTTAAAATGCCGATGAATATATTACCATCCATGTCGAGTTACTTATGTGTAGTGCCTTCTACAGAAAACAATAGATGTGGAGAACAGATGATATGCAAGGATCAGACTATTCCATTTAAGTATCAGCATCCACATACACACAAAAAGCATCATCATCCAGAAAAAATAATAAAGGACATTCATGTCTATTATAGTCTGGTTAGTGAGTAAAATACCAAATAATAGATTAACTAATAGATGAAAAGACTAATTAACTATTCAAATTTAATTAAAACAAGCAACAACACCCAAAAGTCTTTGCTAACTCAGACAAGAGTAGACCTCCCTTTAATAAACTTTCATGTCATTTTCTATTTATTTATCTCCCTTATTAGCATTTATCATAACTAAATAATTATTTATACAATTGCTTAATATCTGTTATTTCTAATTGCAAACTCTATAAACATCTAAAACATATCTAAGAGGTCTGGGGAAGGGAAGAAAAGAGGAAGACAGGGAGAGACAGGGAGGAAATAGGCAGGGAAGGAGAGAGAAAGGGAAAAATGGTTAGATCTCTCTGAGGCTCACTATCAATGGTATGCTAGTAAACCAGGGCTGTGTTTTATAAAAAAGGCCTGATTTGTTTTGTTTGCCAATTTTGTTGGTGTAAATAATTTTACCATAGCCAATTTCAATTTACCAGTGTGAAGTCATTGATAGCTATGCTGGGAAAAGTTGCATAGAATCCGCTTTTTGCAAGCCTAGGAAGAGCTCCAATACAGCATAGAATCTCGAGTGAAATGGGGTTTAATAGTATACTATCTAATAAAAGAGTAGTATGCAAATTGACCATACCTTCACTACACCCACAAGCCATGCCCACCAACCAATCAGGAGCCAAAGCAGAGCCAGCCAGTGAGAGAATGGCCTGGGCTACAGGGGTGGGACTGAGGCATCCTGGGCTTGCAGGGGGCGGGGGCAGAGGCATCCTGGGCTGGGAGGGACGGGGCAAAGGTGGAAAGGGCCAAGGGGAAGCGGGGCTGAAGAGGCCAGGGCCATGGGAGGTGGGTCCAAAGCTGCCAGGGCTGGCGGGGGAGGGGCTGAGGTGGCCAGGGATGGAGGGGAGTGGGGCTGAGGCAGCCAGGGCTGGCAGGGAGAGGGGTCAAGGTGGCCAGTGCCGGGGGGGTAGCGGGGCCGAGACAGCCAGGGCTGTAGAGGGGGTGAGGTCAAGGCAACGAGCACACGCAGGCCAGGGAGAAGGCCTGGGCCAGGGGATGAGGGGTGGGGCTGGGATGGAGCCATCATTGGCTCCATTGCTGGGTGATGGCTGGGTGCCCAAGGCCTAAAGCCTTGGCCAGAGGTTTTGGGCCTTGGGCAGGCTGGGGGTGAGCCGTCAGTAGAACATCCTCTGAGGGCTCCCAATATGTGTGAGGGGGCAGGTTGGGCTGAAGGAATCACCCACCCCCAGTGAATGAATTTTGTGCACCGAGTCCCTAGTATAATTTTATAAAAGAGTGACTTCAAAACAATATCATTGTTACTGATTATCATAAAAGTAATTCACAAACTTACTAAGAATTCATATAATACTGAATTGCATAGTAGAGAGAAAGCAAAAGTTTTCTCTATAGTCCCCATTCTTCTAGTTTGTGTGTGTGTGTGTGTGGCGGGGGTATTTTAATGTATGCAAAGCTCTTAGTATAATGCCGTGTAGAGCTCAATCAGCATATGCTATTATTAGTATTATTATCAGCTAAAATAGGTCTACCAGCCATTGTGATCGTTTCACAGTGATTCATCATGTAGATGGAATGATTAATCAATCAATGAAACCTTCATAATAGTTTCTAAATATTTAAAAAACTATCTTGTTTATGGATATTTTCCAAATTAGATTCTTGGGATTAATTTCCAAAAAACTGCATTTCTTGATTAAAGTGTATGCAAATTTAGGTTAGAAACAGCTACAGAGTAGCTGGAGGCTGCATGCAGTTGCTCCCAGCCATGAACTAGATTTACAGCTAAACTACTGAGCAACTGAAGTATAAATGATCCAAAATATAATATTTAAGGAAGAGTGAAGAAGCCATGTAGGTACTTGTAAGAAGAATGGAGATGCAGAAAGGGCAAGCCCTCTCTAGCAGGTGCAGCAGCTAAGAGGCCAGAGGGATATCCTGGCTGCAAAGTTTCCTCCCCCTGGGATCCCCTTGCAGGGATCCCTAACCAAGAGCAACAGATTTGAGTAGAAGATCCTGCATAGCATCAGGTGGAGAGGATCCGGGAGATTTCATTTGCCTGGGTCACATGGTTCCAGTGAAGAAGCACTCCTCTTGCAGGCCACCCCAGCCTGAGAAGTTCGCTCCAGACTGATCACTGGAGAGGTTGCACAGCTGTCTTTGGCTCCAGCAGAGGGTTTTGGGGGCTACAACCAACAGTGACTTTTAAGGACTCTTTACTTTAGAAAGGCATTGGACAGAGCCCCAGTCAGTGACAAACTGTGTAGCTTGAAATAAAAGGAATAGTCTTTCCCGCCTGAGTGCAAGGTCAGAGCTCCTCCCCCCATATATGGAGCCATGCAGACCTCCCGGTCCTGCAGGCTGGGCCACACAGCCGGGAGCAGCGCCGGTCTGGATTCTCCCCCTGAACCGCGGGGCTCGGGCCTCGAGCGGAGAAGCAGAGCTGAACATTTAGATCCCCTTTTTGTTGAGGCTGGCCACATGGGAGAGAGAGGAATCCTGCGCAGGGCTGATTTTCCGCGCCCTCCTTCTTGGTTGGGTAGTACAGGAGGACCGGTGCTGAACAGAGCTGGGATTTTGGGATGGTGTCTGCAGGGACACTTCTGTCAGGGACACAGAGAGATGAGTGCTGACCTCTGCGACTTCATTGTGGCGAGGCAGATCCAAGCTTCCTGTGAATTCCAAGGCATAGCCCCGAGAAAGAGAGGTAGTGCCTGTCACCCCTTCCCGCAGGCTATGGGAACCACACTCAAAAGGAAACTGTTAGGGTCATCCCTGTAAAGTCCCAGGTAACCCTGTTGGGTGCAGTTCTGTGGGGACAGGAGAGTGGTTCAGAGCGGGCCATTCAAAGACTGAGACCCGTGGAGGTTATTGTCTAGGACAGGGAGGAAGTGCTTAGCGCCCTCCTGTGGGCTGGGCTGGCAACAACTTCAATAGGAGACTCTCTTGATCAATGCCCCTGAGCTCAGGGAGGCTGAATCTTCAGTTGCAGAGAAAAGTGCAGCAAGCCACCTTATGGAGAACTAGAGACAGATACTCGGGCAGAGCCTGAAGAGTTTGGCTTTGAAGCAGGGACTGATTTCCCTTCACTGAGTGCCTAAATGCATAATCCCTAAACAAGGGACCCACTAGCTTCAGCTGGGCTAGCCTGGGCCTATCCCACTGACCCTTTCCAGAAAGCCCTGGAGGAAGGCCTGGCAATTTCAGGGGGAAGGTAGAGTACTTAACAGGTAGAGGAGGAACTCCAGGAAACTCAGTCTGACCACAGATTTGTCCCCAGCCTAAAGCTGGAAGGAGCCAACCTCATATACACAGATTAGCCCCTCCCATACATGCACAGGTCTAGTAGACACAGACACAAACAGTAAACAGAGTGGTAGCCCAGGGCCAGTTACACACAAAGTCTGACAGCAACCTGCATCTGATACCCATCCAAAAGGACCTAGACTGAACACGGTAGGTGGTAGGCTTCAATCTACCCCAGAGTTCAACCCAACTACACACATAAATGGCACACCAGAGTGGGGTCCCCAACAGGCTCCAGACCTTGCTGGGAATAACCATGCCTAGGGCAGTAGGCCCTACAGAATCTCATATATAGAAATCACACCCAGCCTAAAGAGTTAAAAATCGTGCCACTGAACCCAACACATAGAAGCAAACACAAAAAGATAGCCACAATGGGGAGACAAATAATCAGACTCCAAATGGAAGAATAGGAGGAATTTCCAGAAAAAGGGCTAAATAAAATTGAGGCAAACAATGTATTAGGAACAGGTTTCAAAGTTATGGTTATAGAAGTGCTCAAAAGCATGAAAAAGGATATGGAAACCTTCAACAATAACCAGTTGAAAATAAAAAATACCACATCTGACATGAAGCACACACTGAAAGGCCTGGTTAGCATGGCTGAGTGGTTGAGCATCAACCCATGAATCAGGAAGTCACAGTCCAATTCCTGGGCAGGACATACACATGTGCAGGGAGCAGCCAATACATGATTTTCTCTCATCATTGATGTTTATCTCTCTCTCCCTCTTCCGTCCACTCTGAAATCAATAAAAATCCTATACAATAAAGAGGTAATATGCAAATTGACCATCACTCCAATATACAAGATGGCTGCCCCCATGTGATCAAAGATGGCCACTCCGATGTGGACACAAGATGGCCACCACAAGATGACCATCTGGGGAGGGCAGTTAGGGGCAACCAGGTTGGCAAAGGAGGGAAGTTAGGGGTGACCGGTTCAGCAGGGGAGGACAGTTAGTGGCTACCAGGCTGTCCAGGGTGGGCAGTTAGGGATGACTGGGCCAGCAGGGGAGGGCAGTTAGGGGCAACTGGCCGGCAGGGGAGCAGTTAAGCATCAATCAGGCTGGCAAGGGAGTAATTAGTGAGTAATCAGGCTGGCAGGCAGAAGTGGTAAGGGGCAATCAGGCAGGCAGGCAGGCGAGTGGTTGGGAGCCAGCATTCATGGATTATGAGAGGGATCAGGCCTAAGTGGGCTGTTGGACATCCTTCAAGGGGTTCCAGATTGGAGAGGGAGCAGGGTGGGCTGAGGGACATCCCCCACCTCCAGTGGATGAATTTCATGCATCAGGCCACTAGTGTGTATGCATATATACACACACATATATAATTACATATCTATAACAAAGATAGACATCTATATCTATACCTATTATGAGATCTATACTATATACAAAAATCATACACCTATGGATGAGGACAGTGGGCAGAGGATAAGGGTATGGGGTGGGGTGGGATCCGGGTGGAGGGGATTTATAGGGGGGAAAAGAAGAAGAACTGTAATAATCTGAACAATAAAGATTTAATAAAAATAAAACTAAGGATCAATTCAACAAGAGGATATAACCCTGATAAACATGTATGTGCCCAAATAGGACCACAATAAATATATATTTTAAAAAACATTCTGGGAGAACTTTAAGTGAAAGATCAACAAGCTATACAGTCATTGTAGGCAAGTTTAACAGCCCACCAACATCATTGGATAGACCTTTCACACCCCCTCAAAAAAAAACAAAACAAAACAAAAACTGAAACCTTAAGTGACACACTAGATCAGACAATTTAATTGATATTTACAGAACATTTCATGCCAAAGCTGCAGAATATACATTCATCTCAAGTGTACATGGGACACTCTCAAATATATACCACATGGTAGAACACAAAATAACTCTCTATAAGTTTAAGAACATTGTGTCAATCATCTTTTCAGATCATAATGGCAAAAATCTAAAAATTAACTAAATAAAAATACTCAAAAACATTCAAACAAACCGAGGCTAAATAGCATATTATTAAACAATGAATGCATTACCAATAAGATCCAAGAAGAAATAAAAAACTTCCTGGAAATAAATGAAAATGAATACACAACAACCCCAAATCTCTGGGACAGTAAAAGCAGTCCTGACAGAATTTCATAGTTTCACAGGCCTCCTTTAAGAAACAAGAAAAGTCTCTAATGAACTATCTAACCCTACATCTAAAAGAACTAGAAAGAGAACAACAAGAAAATCCTACAGTAAATAGAAGGAAGGAAATAATAAACATCAGACTGGAAATAAATATCATAGAGAATGAAAAAAAAAAAAAACTATACTAAAGATAATGAAACCAAGAACTGGATCTTGAAAAAAATAAACAAGATTGATAATCTTTAGCCTGACTCATCAAGAACCAAAGACAGAGGGCCCAAGTAAAGTCTATAAATAAAAGTGGGAAAGTAACAATTGACATCACAGAAATACAAAAGATTGAAAGAAAATACTATAAACAACTATATGTCAACAAATTGGACAAACTAGGCAAAATGGACAGATTCCTAGAAACACACAAAAACTCAATCAGAAAGAATCAGAACACCTTAATAGGCTGATAACACCTAATGAAATTGAAGCAGTTTTTAACAACTCCCAGAAAACAAATGTGCTGGCCTAGAAGGCTTCACAGGCAAAACATTCAAAGAAGAACTAACACCTATCCTCCTCAAACTACTCCAAAAAATTCAAGAGGAGGGAAGACATCCACATTCTTTTTTTATTGTTATTGCTAATCCTCAACTGAGGATATTTTCCCCAGGGATTTTTAGAAAGAGTGGAAGAGCAGGATAGAGACAGAGAGAAAGATCCACGTGAGAGAGACACGTTGATTGGCTGCCTCCCACAAGCATGCTGACCCGGACCAGTGACAGAGCCTGCAACCGAGGTCCATGCCCTTGACCAGAATCGAATCTGTGATCTTTCAGTCCTTGGGTCAATGCTCTAAATGCTGGGCAAAACTGGATAAGGCCACACTATTTTAACGAGGCTAGCATTACCTTAATTCCAAAACCAGACAAAGACAATACACAGAAAGAATATATTATAGGCCAATATCCTTGATGAACAAAGATGCTAAAATCCTCAACAAATATTAGTAAATCAGATCAGCAATAAGTTAAAAAGATCATATAGCACAGCCAAGTGGGATTCATTCGGGGGATGCAAGACTGGTATAATATTCGCAAATCAATAAACGCATACATCACATAAACAAAATGAAGTATTAAAATCATATAATCATATCAAAAGACACAGAAAAAGCATTTGACAAAATCCAAGACCCAATTTTGATAAAAAGAAGTCTCAGCAACATGGGAATAGAGGGATCACACATAAATGTAACGATAGCCATGTATGACAAACTTATAGGCAACATCATACTCAATTGCAAAAATTAAAAGTGTTTTAAGATCAGGAATAAACATGATGTTCACTTTCACTATTCTTACTCAACATAGTACTGGAAATGCTAGTCACAGTGATCAGACAAAAAAAAAAAAAGGCACCCAATTTGGAAAGGAGGAAGTTAAATCGTATTAATAGCACATGATATGAAATTGTATTAGAAAACCCTGAAGACTCCACCAAAAATTGATAGATTTAATAAATGAATTTGGCAAATTAATATGATAAAAATTAACATGCAGAAATTGATGGCATTTTTATACACCAGCAATGAAGATAGAGAAACTAAAAATACAATCCTATGTAACTTTGCAAGAAAAAAAAAAGATATCTAGTAATAAAGTTAATGGAGGTAAAAGACCTGTAGTCAGAACACTATAGGAGATTACAAAACAAATATAGGAAGATACAAACAAGTGGAAGCATATAATGTATTCATGGATTGGAAGAATTAACATTATGAAAATGTCTATGTAAACCAAAGCAATCTATAGATTCAAAGCAATCCCTATTAAAAAATGAATGGTGTCCTGTTTGATATTGCTCAGTGGTTAAATCATCAGCCAATGTACCGAAGGGTCTCGGGTTCAAGGTCACATAGCTGGGTTGCATATTTGATCATTCGCCCTGGTGTCTCTCTCAAGCAATGTTCCTTTCTCTCTCTCCATCTCCTTCCCTCCTTTTTACTCTCTAAAAATCAATGGAAAAAATAACCTTGGGTGAGGATTAACAAAACAAAAAAATATATCAATGGCATATTTCACAGATCTAAATCAAATATTCAAAAAGTTTATATGAAAGCAAAAAAGACCACCAACAGTAACAGTAATCTTGAGAAGAACAAATAGGGAGAATCACAATACCAGGTATAAAACCATACTACAAAGCCACTGCAATCAAAACAGCCTATTACCAGAATATGAATAAGCATATAGACCAATGGAACAGAACAGAAGGCCCAGGAATCAACCCATATCTTTATAGTGAAGTAATACTAGGCAAAAGAGGCAAGAGGATATAATGGAGTAAAGGCAGTGTCTTCAATAATTTGTTTTGAGAAAATTGGACAGGTACATGCAAAAAAAAAAAAAAGGAAACTAGGCCACAAACTTACACTATACACAAGAATAAACTCAGAATAGGTAAAAGTCTTGAATTTAAGTTGTGAAACCATAAAAAGTCTGGAAGAAGATATATGCAAGAAAATCTCAGACAATAAACCCGAAGTATTTTCACCAATACAATTCTTAGGGCAAGAAAAAAATAAAAAAATGGGACTATATCAAAGTAAAGAGCTTCTGCACAGCAAAAGAAACCATCAATAAACTGAAGGGAAACCCATGGTGAGAGAACATATTCGGCAATGATACATCTCTGATTTCCAAAATATATAAAGCACTCATACAACTCAACACTAGGAAGACAAATAATACAATTAAAAAAAGGGCAGAGGACCTGAATAGACACTTCTCCAAAGATGAGATTCAGATGGTCAATAGACATATAAAAGAATGTTCAAAGTTACTAATCATCAGAGAAATGCAAATTAAAACCACAATGAGGTATCACCATATACCTGCCAGAATGGCAAGTATCAGTAAATCAACAAAAAAGTGCTGGTGAGGATGTGGAGAAAGGGAACCCTAGTACACTGCTGGTGGGAATGTAGACTGCTGCAGCCTACATTCCAGTACTCCCTACTGGAAAACAGTAGGGAGTTTCCTCAACAAAATTAAAATGGAACTGCCTTTTGACCCAGTGATCCCACTTCTGGGAATATATCCTAAGAATCACTAAACATCAGTTTGAAAGAATGTTTGCATGCCTATGTTCATAGCCATATCCTATCTAATAAAATAGCAATATGCAAATTGACTGCACATCCGCTATACCCACAAGCCAATCAGGAGTGGGTATGCAAATAAACCCAATCAAGATGGCCGTGGCCACCAAGCGAGCAGGAGGCTTGGGTTTCCCTGGCAATGGCGGAAGCCAACCTTTCTGCACACCTTGGTCTTCAATGGCCTCTACTAAAGGCTACCAAGTTTCAATTATAGAAGATAAATAAATCCCCCCCAAAATAGAGGAAGCCACTGAGCTGGAAAGAGCAGGAGGCTTGAGTTGCCTCCCGTGATGGAGGAAGCCAAGCTTCCACAGCCCTGGCCTGCCTTGGCCTCTGCTCGAGGCTACAGTTTCAATCTTAAAAGTCAAATAAATCCCAGATACCAGGGCCTCCACTTGAGTTGCCAGGGGGCATGGTTGGCCTGCAAACCACCTCAGGCCCCTGGCCCAGTTTGTCCCACACACCGAGGGAACCCTCAACCTGATCCAGGATCATATAAATATATTTATTTCCCTATAACCTGGGTAACTTTTGGCATTATCAAGTTTTTAAATCCCCACCAGTCCAGTATTGTTCAGACATCATGTTTTCTTTTGTATATTATCTGTGCATATGCTTTGTCAATTTTTCTAAAAATGTTCTTTCTTATTAATTTTTATATACTCTCCATATATTAAAATATTAGCCTTCATTTATATATATTCAACTTTTTTCCCTGCCATCAGGGCAAACCAGCTGGCCCCCACCCATGCACCAGGTCTCTATCCTCCTATCTAATAAAGGAATAATATGCAAATTGACCATCACTCCAACACACAAGAAGGCTGCTCCCATGTGGTCAAAGATGGCTACCACCATGTGGACACAAGATGGCCACCACAAGATGGCCAGCAGAAGAGAACAGTTGGGAGGGACCAGGCCAGGAGAGGAGGGAAGTTGGGGATGACCAGGCCTGCAGGGAAAGGGCAGTTGGGGGGGACCCAGGCCTGCAGGGGAGAGCAGCTGGGGGAGGACCAGGCCAGCAGGGGTGGGAAGTTAAGGGCAAATAGGCTGGCAGAGGAGCAGTTAGGCATTAATCAGGCTGGCAGGGGAGTGGTTAGAGAGTGATCAGGCTGGCAGGCAGAAGTGGTTAGGCGCAATCAGGAAGGCAGACTGGCGAGCAGTTGGGAGCCAGCAGTACTGGACATCCATCAAGTGGTCCAAGATTGGGGAGGGTGCAGGCTGGCTGAGGGATACCCCCCCGCCCCACTCCTATGCACAAATTTCATGCCCCGGGCCTCTAGTTATTTATAATAGCCAAGATCTGGAAAGAGTCCAAGTGCCCATCAGTAGATAAGTGGATTAACAAACTGTAGTGGATTGTGGCTGTAAAAAGAAGGATCTCTTACGCTTTATAACATTACGGATTATGCTAAGCAAAAAAAAAAAAAAAAAAAAGCCAGTCAGAGAAAGACAAATACCATATATGCAATACGTGGAAGCTAATGAACATAAACTGATGACAAAATAGGGCCAGAGGCATGGACGCATGGAACAAACTGACAGGTCTCAGCAGCACGGGGGTGGAGGTTGAGAAGAGATTGAGCATAGAACATATATGCATAGTCCGTGGACATGGACTGTAGTGTGGTAAAGGCCTGGGGTGTGGCAATGGCTGGAAGGAGTGAAAACAGGTTGGGGAAAATGGAGGACATCTGTAATCCTATCACTAACAACAAAAAGGGTATGCAAGTTTAAAAAGTTGAAAGTATTAGGTAGCCACCTCAGAAAAGTCTATTAATTTATCCTACTACCAAAATCATATAAATATATTTATTTCCCTAGAACCTGGGTAACTCTTGGCATTATCAAGTTTTTAAACCCCAACCAGTCCAGTATTGTTCAGACATCATGTTCTCTTTTGCACATTATCTGTGCATATGCTTTGCCAATTTTTCTAAAAATGTACTTTCTTATTTATTTTTATATACTCTCCATATATTAAAGTGTTAGCCTTCTTTCATATATATTGAAATTTTTTTCCTGCAACCTCATGTCTAAGTTTTTTGTTGTTGTTAATCCTCACCCAAAGATATCTTTTCCCACTGGTTTTTAGAGAGTGGAAGGGAGGGAGGGAGGGAGGGAGAAGAGAATGAGAGAGAGAGAGAGAGAGAGAGAGAGAGAGAGGGAGGGAGGGAGGGAGAAAGAGAGGGAGGGAGGGAGGGAGGGAGGGAGAGAGAGAGAGAGAGAGAGAGAGAGAGAGAGAGAGAGAGAGAAAGAGAGAGAGAGAGAGAGAGAGAGAGAGAGAGAGAGAGAGAGAGAGAAAGAGAGAGAGAGAGAGAGAGAAACATCAATGTGAGAGAGACACATTAATTGACTGCTTCCCACACATGGGGACTGAACCTGCAACTCAGCTGTGTGCCTTTACTAGGAATCAAACCCATGACCATCTGGCACACAGGCTGATGATGCAACCACCACGCACACCACCGGGCTCATTCGCCTGTTTCATGTGTGACATCTTCTGTTCAGAAAGTCCTCTACAGTAATGACAGTTCTTCTTCCATTTGAATATCACAACATTAACATCTTACTCTACTTTGTGTGATTTTTAAAAACTTGAGTATTTAATTTGCTGGGATTTGTTTTTGTGTGTGGTATAAAATAGGGACTGACTTTATTTTTTCTAACGGAATCATCAACTAATCCAATCCATTTACAAAATGATTTCATTGTTTTCCCTGTAATATAAAAATGCCACCATAATCTATACTAAATATGCAGGTATACTGAAATACTAAACCTTTTTTAAAATTTCTGTAGACTCATAACATGTTTTCATATATACCAGGGACAGTTTCTCTTCATTTTATCTTTATAAATGAATTTGAGAATAAATATTTTCAAGGCCTAAAATAATTTCATTCTGCTTTGGGTTTCATAAGACATTTAAATTTGTTTTACTATTTTATATACCTAGAAAGCATAGGCTATATTGATGGGAGAAAGATAAATGCATCAGAAAAAAAAGGCATCTAATTAGGACAGGCCCTGTAATAAACTCTTTAACTCATTTAATCTTCAAAACACTCCAGTGAGATATTTAACTCTTCTTATTCACATTTTGTAACTGAAAATACTGAGGCAATAAAAAGGTTAAGGTATTTTCTAAGAACATAAGGATTAAGTGATGGAGTTGGAATTTCAACCCTGGACTGCTAAATGCAAATCCTATATTCATAACCTAGTTCAATATATGGTGATTTAATTTTATTTATAATTTAAAATAAAATTTCAACTTACCAAAATCTGAATGATTTCTTCAGGCTTTTTATTCTCAACTGTTATCCCATTCACTTCTCTAAGTTCATCACCAACATGAATAAGACCTGAGTAATAGCAAATTCAGTAAATTAGCAGTGTTACCTACAAAAGAAACTATAAATTACATATCTGAGGACTGAAAAGACCTTCTGGCTTCTCCAGTTTCAGATTCCATGCATTTGTATAGCAGTGAATCAGACTATTAACATCAAAGAAAAACATTATGCCCAGTGTCTAGAAATGCATATAATTTCCATCATAGAAAATAATTCTTACTTTTTAAAAAAAGGCTACATGCTTTTAGTAGTATCTTTCAAATCAGAAACACTGAAACAAGTCTGAATGTCACCTTGGAAGCCCATGTAAACTAAGAGAGTAGAGAGAGATTTATTTTTTACTTGTTTATACAAGTTTCCATCTATCAAGACAGAGAAAAATATTTTATGTATTGTTTTGTTGTATTACATCAAAAGATCATCCTCTTAGTTATACATTAAAAATATTATCTATGAGATGCAGCCTGACTTGTCTGTCTTCACTTAATCTTTAAACCCTTACCGCTTCTGTCGGCAGCTCCTCCTCTCATGATCCTAGCCACAAGGATGGCCCCAGTGTGCTCGTCTTTCTTAATGGTGGCCCCCTTGGAAGAAAGACAAAAGTATTTGTGGGTAAATGTGTGTATTGGGTGGTACGACGGGGGAGGAGAAGGAGAATTATCTGCAAAAAGTGAAAACCACAACCAAGAAAAATGAAAGGAAGGAGGCAGGAGGAATAGACATCGTACTATGTGCCTCAAAAATGTTCACTATTGGATCTAGAATTTTGTACTGTACATGTATCATCTACAGTTTCCAGAATAATTTAAAGATTTTTGAAGTCTTTAGCTTCTTTAATATTATGAAACATACAACTGTCTTCTTTCTATTATAACACCTGTATTTAAATACTATTTGTTTTTACTTTTTTAAAGCATTTTTTCATTTCATCTTTAAAATATCCCACAAAGAAGGTAGAGTATATATAAAGAAGCTTAAGTGAATAGAAAAAGATTATATAAATTATAAAAATCAGGTGAACTGACTTTTAGTTCAGTAGTCCTTCTACTATACGATTATGGTAATGGAATCAGTGAAAACGATAAATAAATAAATTTAAACTCCAAAGTTAGTTATATTTCTTAGCCAAGGCTAATATGAATTAATGGAAGAAAAGAACTGTTAGTCCAGGGTTTTCATGAACTAGGTTTGTCCCTAGTACAAACAGAACTAACATTTTGGAATACGATTAGGACACAACTTAAAAAAGAATCCAGAAATTCTTCGTTTCTGGATGTTCAGAAGTAGATTAACTGAATGTTGCTTTGTAAAAACACTAGGCACAAATGGTTACTTTAAAGGCCCTTTCATGATTTTTCTTTCCAAGAAACTGGCAGCAGCTTAGAAATGCCATTCTGCACTGCATCACAGGGCAAAAAAAGATGCACATTAGGTGGTGACAGAACTGACCCCAAAGAAGAAAGTGGAATTTTTCTCAGGTGTGTCAATAAACAGATTTATATAGCTAAAAACTGATATGTAATCAAAATTAGAAATCCATTTATAATAAATATATTTTATATATGATAGCTATTAGATACATATCTCATAATAGTAAATAATAATTAAGTGTACAATAATTTTGTGGTATTTTTCAACACCTATTCATGCATTCAAACCAAAGACTTGAATGAGTATCTCTCTATGGTCATAAATCTTAGACTCACTTATTACTGGTATTTTCTGCTTATAAACAGTTAACATGTAACCAAGGTAAATGGAAATGTAATATTCTTTTTTTTAATCATTATTGTTCAGTTTATTAATTACATTGTTCTCATTTTTTTTCCCTATAGCTCCCCTCTACCTGGTACCCAACCCACCTTGTCCTTACCCCCTTCCACTGTCCTCTCCCATAGTTGCATGATTTTTGTCCAGTCTCTTGCTGCACTTCCCACACCCCTTTTCGTCCCTAGAATTGTCAGTCCATTCCCTCCCTATGTCCGTGATTCTGTTACATTCACCAGTTTATCCTGTTCATCAGCTTATTAATTCACTTGATTTTTAGATTCATTTGTTGATAGATGTGTATTTGTTGTTCATAATTTACACTTTTATCTTTTTCTTCTTCCTCTTCTTAAAGAATATCTTTCACCATTTCATATAATATTGGTTTGGTAGTGATGAACTCCTTTAGCTTTTTCTTATCTGTGAAGCACTTTATCTGGCTTTCAATTCTGAATGATAGCTTTGCTGGATAGAGTAATCTTGGCTGTAGATTCTTGCTATTCATCACTTTGAATATTTCTTGCCACTCCCGTCTGGCCTGCATCGTTTCTGTTGAGAAATCCACTGACAATCATATGGGTGCTCCCTTATAGGTAACTAACTGTTTCTCTCTTGCTGCTTTTAATATTCTCTCTTTGTCTTTTGCTCTTGGCATTTTAATTATGATGTGCCTTGGTGTGGTCCTTTTATGGTTCCTATATATTGGGGTTCGGTGCAGTTCTTGGACTTTTAAGTCAATTTCTTTCACCAGGTGTGGGAAGTTTTCGTTCACTATTTCTTCAAATAGGTTTTCATTGTCTTGGCCTCTCGCTTTTTCTGGCACCCCTATAATTCGGATGTTGGTATGCTTGAGATTATCCCAGAGGCCCCTTACACTATCTTCAATTTTTTGGATTCTTTTGATTTCTTGCTTTTTCAGCTGAGTGGATTTTACCTCTTTGTATTTCAAATCTTTAACTTGGTTCTTGGGGTGCTCTAGAGTACTTTTAGGTCTTTGTATAATATTTTTTTATTACAGTCAGTGTATGCTTAATTTCTGGTTGGTCTTTTTTTCATATCCTTGAGGGTCTTGTTCATATCCTTATAGGTCTTGTTCATTTCTTTGTAGGACTCATTAATTTCTACGTTGGTCTTGTTCATTTCCTTGAGGGTCTCGTTTATTTCCTTGTAGGTCTTGCTTATTTCCTATAGGTCTCAATCTTTTCTAGGAGCCTCTTGAAAAGTCGTATAACTGTGGTTTTGAATTCCATGTCCAATCGTTTTTTTTTTCCTCCATTTCTTTCACATCTGATTTCTTTCCATGTCTCTGCATGGTGGCTGCTTCCCTGAGTTGGTCAATTAGCTTTGTGTGGTAGACGTCCTACTAGGGACAGTGGCTCAGCCTCCCCAGTTACCTGAGGTGGATATGGGTTGCACAGTCTTGTTGAAGTTAAGCTCAGGTTAATCGTTGTTAGCACTTGGAGGGGTTGACCTCCAGGCCAATTGTCTGTGATGTTCAGCTGTGCTTGGGTTGGATGGGTGGAGTCTCCAGGCCAACCAGACAGCGTCAGCTCCACCCTATGTGGCCCTAGGGTTTCTGAGAAAGAGCCACTGCTGAGCTCCACCAACTGCCAGAGAATTCAGACTCTCCCCAAATGAGTCTGCACACCCAAAGTCTCACCCAAGGTCGCAAAACAAAGCAGTCTGACGGTTTCCCGAATGAAAGAGCAAGTCACGAGTGCTCTCTGCATGGTCACGCAGCTGGGCTGTTCCCAAGCTCACATGCACTCCGCACAAGCTCGCCTTCTCCACAAGCCCGCAGACCCCTGCAGCACCCGAGCTTTGGTGTGCCCTCCCACTGTCCAGTTTTTACTCCGTATTATAGTGGGTTCCCTGGACTTTGCCCAGAGCTGGAGAATCAGTCTAGTGGGACGTCTTTGTCTCCCCCGTTCAAGAAAACTGGCCGGTTTTCAGCCGCCCAACCTATCCACTGGCGAGCACTCCTCCAAACCTCTGACTCCGCACATGTATCTTCAACGCTGTCCATCGCCGCTCCTCCGAGTCACAGTGTCTTATCTTCACTTTTATTTGTGGAATTTTCACTTAGCCAGCTTTCCAGTGATTCTGGATGGTGTTTGTTCTTTCGTTAAGTTTGTAGTTTTAAAATTGCTGTGTATTGCAGCAAGATAGGTGTTTTACCTATGTTGCCATCTTAGTTCTCTCTGGAAATGTAATATTCTTAATATAAATAATGAATTTGGTTAGATAAAGTTTCATATCCCTTGATAATGTATCTCCAACTTTCCCACCAAAGTATGCCTAAGAGTGTAGTCCACTTATCTAATACTAGGAGCCCAGAGCACAAAATCACATGGTACGGCCCACCCACCTGCAGCCCTGCCTGAATACCTGAACCTGTCCACACAGAGCTCCAGTGCACCTTGTCCATTCCCCAAACTCTCTGGCTTTCTCTGGCCACTTCAAGTCCTGCCCTCAGTTCCTCCTGTCACCTTGGGCTGGTCCCACTTTCTCTGGGTGCCTCCCCACTTCTACCCATCTCTGGAGCAATGTGGTGGCTCCTTCCCATCATGGCATCAGAGGAGAGCATGGAAGCCTCCTGCCTGCTGCACTGTGCTCCTTTCCCTGGCAGGTGGGCTACGGGACCCTCAGAGTGTGAGCAGTGGGTGGCAAAGGACAGGTGAGGGGGCGCCATGGGCTCTCACCCCTGCCCTCCCCAGCATGGGATGGTCCCAGCTCCTTCAGGTGTCTTCCCATTTCTGCCCCATCCCCGGAACAATGCCCCAGCTAATATGCTAATGACCTGTTTGTTACCTGTTACTGCATATCAACCATAGCATATTAGCTCGTTATTAGTATAGACTAGGGGCCCAGTACAAGAAATTCATGCATGGATACGGTTGGGTAGACCCCTCAGCCCAACCTGCACCCTCTCTAATCTGGGAGCCCTCAGGAGAGCCCTCTCCAATCCAGAAGTTTGTGTTTGTCTTTGCATTCATCTGATCAAATTGTCTGAGACCCCAACTCAGTTTGGGTTGGTGTTCACAGAATAAGAGGCATTTTATTTTTCTTTGCTCCATTGGTGAGATTTCCTAGAAATTGTAGGATATCTTCCTTTTAATTTTTCCTAGACACTCTTTACTTATGTCTCGCACCTTTGCTTTCCCTCCATATCCCACCCACAATGGTAACTTGCTCCAGGTTCACTTTGCTCTAGTGTCTAGGAGGTCCCGCAATGTGTCTGTCACTAGAACTACAAATCCCAGCATTCCTGGTGCTTCCCCTGCTTTGAGCTTCCACTTCCAGTCCAGGGGCTGCAGAAACCAAAAGGACTTGGAACTCCAGCCACCCTCAGGCCAGGCTGACAAGACCAGAGACTCCAGTGGCATTCCCAGGACCTTAGCTGCTCAGTGTCTGCATGCATGCATGCTACCCACAAGCCTACCACCTTTGTCAGGTTAATTTGCATGCTTATTCCTGATCGGCTGTGGGTATTTCAGGGGGGTGGTCAATTTACATATTTGTCTATTATTAGCATAGGTTACTTATCCATAATTTACAAATGAAACTTCGTTTTCAAGATGGAGGTCATCAATTCCTTCCCTCTTTGTATATGTATGTGATATTCCCATATCCAACAGTGAAAATGACTCAGAGGCATCTAAAGCTACAAGAAGACTTGTAGCTACCAATTGACTTAGCCAGCCACCATGTGAAAAATCATGACTGCTGCCATGCTGTGAGGAAGCCCAAGCCAGACTGGTGGAAATGCCACCTGGAAAAAGACATACCTGACCAGCTCCCAACTTCCTTCCAACTACAGGCATCAGTTTAACTATACATGCTCAGCTGATCCTGCCAACCTCCAAAACTGTGAAAGTTAATAATAAAATATAGTTTTAGCCACAAATTTGGGTGTGGTTTGTGACACAGAACTACAACGAGGACAGATTTTTCTCCACTATGGTTTATACCGTTTTTCATTATAGGGCCATCAATTCATTGTGCCTAATGTTAATCATAACTTCAACTTATTTTGTGATTCAATCAAATTTACAAGTGTTTACTGAGACCCTAATGTGTGCCAGGCTCTGTTCTAAGAGCTTATAATACAATGGTGGGAAAAAAAACCCCCACAAAAATGTCTGCCCTGTCATGGAGATTATATCTGCTCTAACAGAAAAGACAGACAATAAACACATGGGATAATTATATTATAAAGTATGTTAGAAGGTGGTAAACACTATAGGGATGAGTGGGGTAGGGAAGGGTAAGAAAACTCAGGAGTGCCAGGCAAGTAGCGGGAACATGATGAAAAAACACAGGCCTCACTGGGAAGATGACAGTTGCATAAAGAAAGAATGGAAGAAGATGGAGTTGGCTGTAAAGAAAGACATGAAGATACAGCCAGGGCAAAAGTGCTGTGGTGGCTATGAAATACATGTCTAAAACGGAGCAAAGAAGCCAGAGTGGCTGGAGTAAAATAGAAGGGAAGAAGCGGTAAAAGGTGAAGTCAGAAGGTGACAGACAGCCAGATCATGTAGAAGTCATTGTGAGGACTGAAGAATAAAAGAGACAATATGCAAGGCTCTGAATAGCACGAGTGTTACAATATGAAAGGATCACTCCACGTACTATGTTAAGAGAGTGAAGGAGGACTTCTAGTCAAGATGGTGGGGCAGGTAAATGTGGTACTCGAATCCTCCCACAACCACATAAAAATTACAATTAAACTACAGAACAACCATCATTCAGAACTGCCTGAAATCTGGATGAATGGAAGTCCTACAACTAGGGAACTGAAAGAGTCACATGAGACAAGTAGGAGGGGCAAAGACAGAATGGGCTGCTCCCACACTCATGTGTGGCATATAAAAATTGGGAGGATATCTTGGCAGCAGAGGTCACCCTTGAAGAGCAAGGAGGAGGGCTTAACCTCACACCAGGACCCATAGCCCTGGGTTCCAGTGCCTGGAAGAGAATCTCCATACTTCTGGCTGTCAAAACCAGAGGAGACTGAGGCTGAGAAACAGAGGGCTGCTGGAGTCCCAGGCAGTTCATCTTAAAGGACCTATGCACAAACTTATTCAGACTCATTCCCCTGAGCTCCAGCGCTGGGGTAGCAACTTGAAAGGCACCTGGCATACAGGGAGGAACTGAATTGTCCAGTATCAGGCCGAGAGTTGGGGGAGAAGCTTTCTCCCAGACAGAAGTACTGGCAGAGGCCATACTTCTTTTGGTGAGACCTCCCCCCACAGAGCCCACAGTCGCCATATCTGAGTACTGACCAATCCGACTCACACTGTTTGGCCCACTTTTGTGATTACTTGAGGCCATGCCCCACGCAACTTGTGGGCCCACCCAAGCCCTTTCTAGTGGCTTTTCCGTAGGAATTGCCTGTTTTGGCTCATGCTTCAGACTTTCCTAAAATCCCCTAACCAGTGGTCAGCAAACGGCAGCTCGCGAGCCACATGCAGCTCTTTGCCCACTTGAGTGTGGCTCTTCCACAAAATACCACGGCCTGGGTGAGTCTATTTTGAAGAAGTGGCATTAGAAGAAGTTTAAAAAATTTGGCTCTCAAAAGAAATTTCAATTGTTGTACTATTGATATTTGGCTCTGCTGACTAATGAGTTGGCTGACCACTGCCCTAAACCAACAGCATCTGGACTTAGTATGCCTCTTACCCTCTTGCTAAGTAGCCCCAGGCCTAGCCCTGGCAGAAACCAGCCTTTGTTCACAGCTTGGCTACTCGGGCACCTTCAAGCCCAGCACAAGCAGCACCCATCACTTTGCAGCTCAAGCTGGGTACACCTGGGCAGAACACAGGTAGGTGGTGGCTGACAATAGCCTGACACTCCTGGGAGGCCACAGAGCCAGTGCATCTGGTGAACAACTTCAGACCATGTCGAAACATCACCATTCAACAACCTTCACAAGAAACACATTTAAGGAGCAGACTCAGTGGACACTCGAGTCCTGCTAAAGTAAGTCTTGCTCTGTGTGGTGGGCCCCTGCACAGCTGATCCTCCAAGGTAGTCAGAGGCCAGTGGTCAGTGGTCACAGCCAGTCCTTGCAGCTGATCAGCCTGGAGATAAATCCTTCCCACTGATGTGCCAATAGAAATCAAGGCTCACCTATAATAGGAGGGTGTACATAGTTCACACAGAGTGGGGTACACTTCCAGTGCCCAGCTTGGGTTGTCAGGGAGACTGTGCCACTGGTCCATACAGAACACCTACTACATTAAGCCAATTTACCAAACCTGGGGGACATAAAAATTGTCCCAAATCAAAGAACAGAACAAAACTCCAGAAAAAGAATTAAGCAAAATGGAGATAAGCAATCTACTTAGACACAGAGTTCAAAACACTGGTTATTAGGAGAAGCTCAAGAGCATAAAATAGGGCCAGTCAGAAATAAAAGGTATAATAACTGAAATGAAGAATAATTTAAAGGGCTCTGGCCTGTGTGGCTCAGTAGGTTAGAGTGTTGTCCGATGCATGAGATGGTCATGTGTTCAATTCCAGATAGGGTGTGGGTTTGCTCCCCCATCACTGCATGGAAGGGAGGCAGCTGACTGGTATTACTCTCTCACATTAATGTGTTGTGTTCTTTTTTTCTCTCTCTGTTCCTCTTCCTTCTCTCTCTCAAAAAATCAATGAAAACATATCTTTGAGTAGAAATAACAAAACAAAAAATAAATAAAAGAATAAACAGTAGAATAGATAAAACCAAGAATCAAATCAGTGATTTGGAAAATAAGGAAACAAAAAACACCAAATCGGAATAGAAAAAAAAAAAGAATAAAAAAAAATGAGAACAGTATAAGGAGCCTCTTGGACAACTTCAAATGTACCAACATTTGCATCATTGGAGTGCTGGAAGGAAAAGAGAGAGCAAGAAAACTTCCCTAAATTGGTGACGGAAAAAGATATACAAGTCCAAAAACACAGAGTCCCAGAAAAGATGAACCCAAAGAGGTCTATGCCAAGATACATCATAATTAAAGTGCAAAAGGTGCCCAACCAGTGTGGCCGAGTGGTTGAACATGGACCTATGAATTAGGAAGTCATGGTTCAATTCCCTGTCAGGGTACATGCTCAGGTTCCAGGTTTGATTCCCAATAGAGGGTGTGCAGAGGCAGCCAGTCAATGATTCTCTCTCATCATTGATGTTTCTATCTCACTCTCCCTCTTCCTTCCTCTCTGAAATCAATACAAATATATTTAAAAAATAAACAAATAAACAAAAATACAAAGTGCTAAAAAGAGAATCTTAAAAGCAGCAAGAAAAAAAGCAGTCAGTTACTACAAGGAGCTCCCATTAGAATGTCAGCTGACTTCTCAACAGAAACTTTGCAGGTCAGAAAGAATTGGCAAGAAATAGTCAAAGTGATGAAAAGCAAGGACCTACAACCAATATTACTCTACCCAGAAAAGCTATCATTGAGAATCAAAAGACAAATAAATGGCTTTTCAGACACCACCAAACCAGTATTACAAAAAATGTTAAAGGGTTTTGTTTAAAAAGAAGAAAAATGATAAAAATATGAATAATGAAATACCAATAAATACATATTTATCATCCAAATGTTCATTGCAGCATTATTTGCAATAGGCAAGATAAGTGTCCCTCAATAAAGGAATGACTAAAGAGGTGGAATACATAGACAATGGACTATGACTCAACTATAAAAAGAAAAGTACAAATTAATTATTACAGAATAGTCATGAGGATGTCAAGTACAGCATCAGAAATATCCTATTGAATAAAAGAGTAATATGCAAATTTGACCATACTTTCACCACACCACAAGCCACACTCACAACCACACCCACCAGCCAATCAGAAGCAGATTATGCAAATAAATCCCAACCAAGATGGCTGCCGCCACTGAGAGCAGGAGGAAGGCGTGGGTTTCCCCAGCAACAGAGGAAACCAAGCTTTCTGCCTGCCGTTGCCTGCCTAGGCCTCCACAAAATGTTATAAAGTTTCAGTTATAAAAGATACAGAAATGGCGGCAGCCACTGAGCTGGAGAGAACAGAGGTTTGGGTTTCCCTGGCAATGGAGGAAGCCAAGCTTTCATTCTGACGTTGCTGGCCTAGGCCTCCACTCTAGGCTACAAAGTTTCAAACAGAAATGGCTGCTGCCACAGAGCGAGCAAAAGGCTTGGCTCTGCTCCAGGCTACAAAGTTTCAATTGTAGACATAGATTAATCCTAGATACCAGGGCTCTGCTTGGGTCGCTGGGGGGCGTGGCCAGCCTGCAAACCTCCACAGACCCCTTGCACAGGCTGCCCCTCACCCCAAGGGAACCCCCACCCTGATCTGAGACACTCCTCAGGGCAAACCAGCTGGCCCTCACCCATGCACCAGGCCTCTAAACTATCTAATAAAAAAGTAATTTGCAGATTGACCAGCACACAAGAGGGCTGGCCCCATGTGGTCGAAGATCCTGCCCCCATGTGGACACAAGATGGCCACCACAAGATGGCCAGCAAGGGAGGGCCATTGGGAGGTTCCAGGCCCTGCAAGGGAGGGCAGTTGTGGGCCATCAGGCCAGCAGGGAAAGGCAGTTGGGAGGAACCAGGCCTGCAAGAAAAGGCAGTTGGGCGCAATCAAGCCTGCCAGGGAGGCCATTTAGGGGTGACTAGGCTGGCAGAAGAGGGAAGTTGGGGGCAAACAGGTTGGCAGGGGAGCAGTTAGACATCAATTAGGCTGGCAGGGTAGTGGTTAGGGGGTGATCAGGCTTTCAGACAGAAGCAGTTAGAGGCAATCAGGGAGGCAGGCAGGCAAGCAGTTTGGAGACAGCAGTCCTGGATTGTGAGAAGGATGTCCGACTGCCTGTTTAGGCACGATCCTAACGGGATTGGGCCTAAACAGGCAATCAGACATCCCTCGAGGGGTTCCAGATTGGAGAGGGTACAGGCTGGGCTAAGGGACATCCCCTGCCCCTGTGCACGCATTTCGCACACCGGGCCTCTAGTCCTATATAGTAACAGAAGAATATGCAAATAGCTGGGAAGCCATAATGTCTCAACCGCTCAGCAGAAAGCATGTGCAGCAGGAGCGAGTGGGCTGGGACTGCCATCACCAGAAGGGCCTCCATGCGCCCTGGCCCGGGCAGCCACAGGTGGAGGGGGCCCCTGCGTAGCCAGGCCCAGAAGCCACCCAATCTAGAGGTGGCCCCTGGCTCTGCTCTCTTGAATTTGTGGTTTCCAAGGACACAGACAGAAGAGATAATAAACACTCCACAAATGGGTCAACCAGTGCCTATCTAAGCGGTAGCTTTGTTTAAATCGAGCCCTTCCTGCAGCAAATGACCCCAACCCTCCCTGGATCAGGCAAATTCCTATGAAGTGCAATCTCCACGCAATATAATGGGGGCCTCAGTTTTGTCCCTGGGGATCTCATGCCCGTTAGCTTGGAGCAGTGGGGAAGGAAGGGAAGAGGCATCACGCAGGGCAGCTCGGGCGAGCAAACAGAAAGAAACCACATCTGGCATACGCTCCCCTGCCACCTCCTTCAACTTGTAAGAAGAATCAAATAAACTAACATAAATACCCCCCCCCCTGCCCTGGAAGAGATCCAGGACTGAGGGGTGTCCTGCCCAGGCAGGACAGGTTAGGGGGTTAAGGGGAGAAGGAGGAGCCTCACAGAAAGGGGATCCCCAGAACCGCACCATTCCCCTCCCTCCCGACCTGACCTCTCAGAGTGCAGGGCCTGCCCCTGCCCCCAGCAGATCTGCATATCCCAGACCTTCCAGTGCTTCCAGGCACTGGGCATTCCTGCGTCTTCCCTGCCTCCCAGCCCAATGACTCCTACCCCAGAAGCACTCTATCCTCCCCAACTTTCAGTCTTTATAGCCTAAATGGATGGTGGGCATAGTTGCTTCTCCATAGATTTTATTTCACAAGAACCCAGTGAACTTGCTTAGCAACTGAGCTGCTCAGTCTTCATGAGGGACAACAAACAACACACCTTACTTGGCTTTGACAGCAAAGCAATCTTATTCTTTAATTTTTTAAATAAATTTTTATTAATCTCACAGAGGAAGGGAGAGGGAGAGAGAGAGAAACATCAATGATGAGAGAGAATCATTGATCAGCTGTTTCCTGTATGTGCCCTACTGGGGATTGAGCCACAACACAGGCATGTGCCCTTGGCTAGAATCGAACCTGGGACCTTTCAGTCCTTAGGCTTAAGCTCTAGCCACTGAGATAAACCAGCTAGGGCAAGCAATCCTATTCTAAAGATTTGAGTTTTGTCATAAACAAGTGGATTTTAATCTTATCAAACCAATATACATTTTTTAATGAAATGTATCTTCATTTCTACTAATGCAATTCTACCTTAAAGCTTATGTTGTATAATCTAAACTAATAAAAAGGTAATATGTTAATTAGACCAAACATCTTCCAGACATCCATCCAGACATCCTTCTGAACAAAGCCATGGTGGCGAGGACTGAGGCAGAGGTGGTTAGTGGAAACCAGGCTGGCAGGGGAGGGTAGTTAGGGGCAACCAGGCTGGCAGGGAGGGTTGTTAGGGGTGATCAGGCTGATAGGCAGAGGCAGTTAGGGGTGATCAGGTAGGGAGGGGAGCAGTTAGGAGAGCAGGCCGGCAGGCAGAGATGGTATGAGGCAATCAGGCAGGCAGGCAGAGGTGGTTAGGGGCAATCAGGCAGGCAGGCAGGTGAGCAGTTAGGAGACAGAGGTCCCGGATTGCAAAAGGGATGTCCAACTGCCAGTTTAGGCCCGAGGGGTCCCAGACTGGAGAGGGGGCAGGCTGGGCTGAGGAACACCCTCTAGCCTGTGCACAAATTTCATGCACCGGGCCTCTAGTAGTCAATAATATTCTAATAACTATGTACAGTGTCAGATGGGTGCAAGATTTAGTGGGATGATCAATTAGTAAGTTATGTTGTGTCTAATCACTGGGATGTACACCTGAAACTAACATAATAATGTTTGTTAACTAATAGAAAAATAAGAATGATTTAAAAATGAAAAAAAGAAAGAATGAAGGATAACAAGCGCTGAAGGGAGGCTGTTACTGTAATCCAAGGGAAAGAGGAGGGGAGCTTCGATCTGATTAGCAGGAGCAAAAATAATGAAAGTTAGACTGAATATATTATTAGTAGAGCCAAAAGGATTTCCCAATGGATTAGAAATGGGAAGTGAAAGAAGGGGAAAGGTATCAAAGACAGACTCTAAGTTTTTGGCTGAGCAACTGGAAAGATGGGATTGTCATCAACTGAGAATGGGAAACCTATGGATGGAACACATTTGTAGACATATGGAGACTGCGATGTCTACTAGACATCTAAATGGAGACCAAGTAGGCAGGTGGACATACAAATTTAAAGATTAGAATAGAAGTCTGGAAGAGAAATAGCCCTGGGAATCACAAGCATATAGATGTTTTCTGAATCACTTCCAGAATGTGTAAATAAAGAGCACTCTAGTATTAAACATTACCTTGTTATAGATATGTTCCCTAAAATAGAATACATTTGCTATCGATTGATTCTCCCCTTCCTTGGATGGTAAACTATGAACCTGAGGAATAATCTCTCACTTTCTACATGACACTAGCTAGCACTTGACTTATCTTCTTTACAATTTCTTTACTTTTGAAGATATTTGTTTCCATTATGCTTTCCAAACTGCTATATCATAATTCTTTGATGTATTCTTAGTGCAAGATGCATAAAAATAAGCTCATTGCATATAACATTGTACAAAACTTAAAAGTCCTAAGGCATATTTTGGAAATGCAAAATGAATTAAAATTGAATCTAATGTTTTAAAACTTATGTATTTTCTTATATAGTTATTTTTAATTTATTTGGTGTGATTTTTGACAAAATATGAGTATAGAGAACTTTAGGTTAGATTGAGAAGAATATTTGTTTCTATTACTATAAAATGGTTTATAAAAGAGGAATGCAAAGAGGACTAAGCTATTATGATCTCCTTGAATAAAAATTTCATCTCCTGTAACACTGCCAATATTGTAAGACCTTTTTAAGTTGGTAGCACAGTTGATTTAAAATTAATCCTTTGAAGTAGGGGTTTTCAAAATATGGTCTACCAAATATTTGCATCAAAAACCTCTGAGACATCTTTTAAAATCTAGATTCCCAGGCCTTTCCTAAAACCTACGAATGTAGACCATTTATGGTAGAGGCCCATAAGTCTGCATTTTTAAGGGAGTGCCTCTGGTAATTCTTATAATAGCAGAGTTTGAGAACCACTATTCCAGAAGAACCAAGAAGACAGCCCATGCAAGAAACACTGAAAATTTAGGATGAAATCACCTACAAACTATTAGAATTTCATTTTCTTAAGCTTGTCTAAAAAATAATATCTGGCTACAACAAACATAAACTCCTCTAAAATGAAAAGGGAGTGAGGATCACTCTGCCTCTTATATCCTGCTTGTTGTTTTTCTCCCCTTCTCTCAACTTTTATCCATCCACTCCTACCTTAGAATTAGCACCCTTTCCCCTTTCCATTGCCAAATGCCTACATGATCGTTGTTCACTGCCCCTTCTAGAAAATCATGCTGTGCTTAAATAGCTGTCATCTAGCCTCTACCTTATAATGCGATGGACCATTTATCTAACACATAATGCACAAGAACATATAAAACATTTCAAATACAATATCTCAGTTGATATTTAAAACGCTCTCAACGAAGTATACTTTCTGATAGGGAATCTGAGATGGAGTTATTAAACAACTCACTGCTGTAAGGATATATGGCAAATAAGTGCCAACCTATAACTCTCAGGCCACCTAATGCAAGCTTGGTATTTACTTTACCACATTACACCTGGGTCGAATAAACAAAATTACATTCTTAACATGGATAATCTAACACTTGGCTGCTAAATCATATGGCCTTTTCTCTTGAATCATTTGCCAAAATATCCTGACCATACACTTGAAAGAATCGTATTTAACTTTGGCTTCTCTCTCCTTGCTCATTTTTGGGGAAGCAAGAGGAAAATACTTTTAAGTACATTACAAACTTGCCAAATCCTATATAATAAAAGCCTAATATGCTAAGTATCCAGTTGTCTGGTCATCCATTCAACCAATCAAAGCATAATATTCTAATGATATGCTAATGCTGCTCAACCACTCGCTATGATGTGCACTGACCACCATAGAGCAGACAGTTCTGGTTAACCAGTTGCTATGATGGGCACTGACCACCAGGGGGCAGATGCTCTGACCAGTAGGTTAGCTTGCTGCTGGGGTCCTGCCAATTGAGACTGAGTGAGACAGTCTGGATATGCCCAGAAGGCCTCCTATGGTCTCTCCCCAGCCTGATTGTGCACTGGTGGGGTTTCTGGGCATGGACTGCACCCTCTCTCAATCCAGGACCCCTCAGGTGATGTCGGAGAGCCAGTTTCTACCCTGTCCCACAGGCCAGGCCAAGGGACACCGCTGGTGCACAAATTTGTGCACCGGGCTTCTAGTTATACCATAATGTACTACTAAGAAACTGAATAATTTTGAGAGATGCTTATAATATTCCCCAAATACACAAATATTACAAACCTGGAAAACATTCTCATGCTAAAGATAAACATTCAGTATTTAAATAACTTATCAATTCAACACTATTTTAAAAGAAATTTCCCTGGTTACCTTTCCTAAATATCTAACCTTTTTGCTAGCATCTGCATAGCCCATAGGCTCAGTATAATCATAAGGGAATTTGTCATTTATATTCCCATGAATTTTCTTTTCTTCTTGCTAATTGAATGTATAATACTTCTAGTCACCTAAATAAAAACCTCCCATGCTACTGTTAACTTCCTGTCTCCCCTTGCCCTCTGCATCCTCAGGTCCTATTAAAGCTAACATGTTGCTCTTGCTACTATCTTATATACCCTGTTTTATATAATCTATAATGGAAGAGGGTATTAGGTGAATAATCACCACCTCAAAGTTAGGTGAAATTATTTCAGCTGTTACATGCTTTTTAGCTAAATAAATATTTAGTAACAAACTATGATAACACTATAAAGCTTTAGATTATTTTATATATGTCATTCATCTTTTTGAATTTAAATTAACTCATAATAGCTCCAGTTAAACCTTTTGTGCAATCTTGATGCAGTACATGGCAAATTTTTTTGATAAACATTTTGAAGATCTTATTTTATCAGAAGGCATAGAACTAAATGTTGCTGATGACTGTTTAAATGTTAGTTCACCAAAACTACTGCCCCTGGGGAAATTATGACAAATCAAAGAAATTATTAATTATTGAACTTCGAAAGATGGTTTTTCAATGATCTCCCTAAATGGTTGACCTGATCAAAATAAAAAGGTATTTAGTTTAACAAATGCACAGAACCCACTAAAAATTAGTCACTTTATGGTGCCAGGCCTTCAGACAGCTCTTTCTACATTCAACAGGAGTGTCGCCTTTTCTTACTAATATATCACCTCAATAATAAAAATCACAAGCTTTCTAGGTTATCAGCATAGAGTTATAATCACAGATGAAAAGCAGAAGGTACAACCTAAATTAAATAATCTTACCTAGAAATACAGGGAGTGCTACAATATCCATGAATGAAATTCAGGGGCTCAATAAATCTCTTGATATAATATGCAAACTTATCTGTACATTTTTCTGAGTAGTAATGTCCAATGCATTTATCTACGCTTAAACACAAAAATAAGAGAAAAAAGAAAAAAAGGGAAAGTGCAAAGATATCATATGATATAGAAAACTAGAGCCTGGTGGGGTGGCTCAGTCGGTTGCAGTGTCATCCTGTACACCAAAATGTTTCGGGTTTGATTCCCCGTCACATAACTAAGTCCCAGATCAGATCCCTGGTCAGGGTGCCTCTGAGAGGCAATCAATCGATGTTTCTGTCACACTGATTTTTCTCTCTCTCTTTTCCTTCTCCTCTCTCTAAAAATCAACTAAACATATTCTCAGGTGAGTATGAAAAAAACAAGAAGAAAAAGCCAACTAGTATTTAAAAACAGAGAGCCAAGTTTGGATCTTGGTTCTAGCACTCATTAGCTGTTATACTTGGGTAAGTTGCTTCACTTCTCTGAATATTAGTTTCCTGATTTGTAAGAAGAAAAACTATGATCCTCATACCAACTATGAGAATTAAATATAATGTATGTAAAGTACTTAAAATATTACTCAGCAACTATTATCCTATCAACTGCTATTTGCTTTAAGGAAATAGAAATATCTTAATTAGTATAAACAAAATTCAAAATCAAGTGCTAGATAATAAATTTGTCTTTTGACTGTAGTTTTATAAAAATATAAAATATATGGATACACTGCATATTTATTTTCTAGTACTGCTATAACAAATGAATACAGATTTAATGGCTTAAACAACACAAATTTATTACCTGAAAAATTTGGAGGTAGGAAGCCAAAATGGGTACTAAGGGGCTAAAATCAATCAGCAGGCTACATTTCTATGGCAGATGTAGGATGAAACCCAGTCCTTGTTTGTTCCATTTGCTAGAAGCTTCTAGCATTCTGTGGCTCAGTGCCACATCACTCCAATCTCCGTTTCCATCACCACATCTCCTTCTGTGACTCTGGCCTTCGTGTCTCCTTCGTTCACTGCAGTTAGAACGCTTGTGACTGGACTGAGCCCACCAAGATAAACCAGAATACTCTTCCCATTCGAACCCCTCTGTTAGCTCAGCCTGTGTGGCTCAGTGGTTGAGAGCTGACAAATGAACCAGGAGGTCACAGTTCAGTTCATGGTCAGGGCACCTGCCAAGGTTGTGGCGTGATCCCTGGCAGGGGGCGTGCGGGAGGCGGCTGGTCAATGACTCTCTCAGTAGCGATGTTTCTTTCTTTCTCTCCCTCATCCTTTCTCTCTGAAACCAATTTTTAAAAATATTAAAATAAATAAGTAAATAAATAAATAAATTTGCTTCCTAGAAAAGCCATAAGCAATTATTCTTATGCACCATTTAATCTCAAATCATCTGTGAATGGTGCATATGTTTTCTCTTATGAATGTCAACAATTCACATTTTAAAATTATTGCTACTTATAACCAACAAGATGTCATTTCCTTTGCCTTCATTTTTCTAACTCATATATATTCTTTAGACATAAATGTTCCATTTATTTGAAACTTTTAGGACACAGAGAAAGTATATTTTAAAGAGAGGAATTTTTGGAATGTCCTCATTAGATTTGGCTTTATCATGATATCTACTCATAACTGGGCACAAGTAGACCAAAACTTACCAGGGGTTCTCTATTTTTGACCAGACGGATAATTTTTACTGAGTCTTCCTCATCATCAATATCATCGGGCATAGGAGGCAATACTGGGTCATACTTCTTCTGAGCCACAGTGTCATGCACAGAGAGCAAAGCCTATCAAAGTCAAAGGTTGATAAAAAAAAACCACACAATTAATCTGATTGGTATTTCTGAGTTCTTGGAAAAGAATATATGCACCACTATGTTCATAGAAGCACAATTTGCAATAGCTAAGATTTAGAAACAGCTCAAGTGCCCATCAGCACATAAGTGGATTAAAAAGTGGTACACCTACACAATGGAATACTATGCTGTGACAAAGAAAGAACTCTTACCATTTGTAACATCATGGATACGCCTAGAGAACATTATGCTAAGCAAAATAAGCCAGTTGGAGAAAGGTAAATATCACATGATCTCACTCATTTGTGCAATATAATGAACAACATAAACTAGAGCTGGAGTCATAGAAGCATCATACAGACCATCCAACCTAAGAGGGAAGGCATGGGAAGGCTGGGGTAAGAGACCAACCAGAGGACTTGTATGCATGCATAAAGCATAACAATGGACACGGACAGTGGAGGGTAAGTCCATATTGGGGGGGGGGGCTTAATTAAATACAAAACCCCAAACCCATAAAAGTATAATTGGTCTTATATTTTGCTATAACAATGGTAATGAGCCAACTACTTGAAAAGGAGACTCTTAGAAAAATGAAGTATGAAAAACAACAGAAGACAGCTCCATTTAGCTACCACCTTATCCCCAATGACATTCATGTATGATAAGAATCAGCACAAAATATCTTTTAATCTGTCTATTCTCTGGTTTATCCTTATAAGGACAGCAGTTGTGGATAGAGGTGGGGGTGTGTTACTTTTGAAAGGAGGAAAAAAATTAGTCTATAAAGCTGAAACCGGTTAGGCTCAGTGGATAGAGTGTCAGGCTTTGGACTGAAGGGTCCCAGATTCGATTCCGGTCAAGGGCATGTACCTTGGTTGCAGGCACATCCCCAGTAGGGGGTGTGCAGGAGACAGCTGGTCGCTGTTTCTCTCTCATCGATGTTTTTGACTTTCTATCCCTCTCCCTTTCACGCTGCAAAAAATCAATAAAATATATTTAAAAAATTAGTCTATAAATATATTGTCAAGGAAACATGAGCCTGAGATAAATATATACTATTTCTTTCCTACTATTAGTAGAAAACACAAAAGAACTGATCAACACAATTGATTCGCTTTTATTTTTTTTCTCACTTTTTAACTCTTAGTATAATAAATGACTAGTATGTGTATAAAGGAATAAAATGTAAGTATTTCTATTCATGATTGTTATGGTGGTGAAAACTCCACAAAACATTGTCATATTATCCTTGTAGACCAAAGATGAGGAAAACACTAGAATCCTGACACATCACTACTCACTATTTTAGATGACTGGTCCTAGATTTTTAACTAACTTGTTACCTAATCAGCAAATGCCATAATCCATAAATTTCTCCACCAAGAACCCTAGAAATTAATGTTGAAATCTTTCATCTATACTTCCAATGTCCAATCATATCCTGCTAAATCTACTTTCAAAATATAGGCTAACATTTGTTATCTTCTCTCTGCACCAAAGGGTGGTGAACTATGTCACCTGCTTCTATAAATAAACCTGGCTGGAACACAGACATGCTCATTTATTTATGTTTTGTTTATGCCCACTGTCATGCTCCAATGTCAAAACGAAACAGAAACGACAGGTACTTTTTACATGAAAACTTGGCAGACCTGGCTAGATCACTGATGGCATCACTTTTTACCTGGAGCATTTCAATAGTCTCTAAATGGTCCAACTGCATTCATCTTTGGCTCATATTCAAATCCATGATTTACAGAGTAATTACTTTAAACCTTAGAGCAAATCACATAATGGGCCTGCTAATAACTTCTAAAAAACTACCCGCTGATCTTGGGATGAAGATCAAGTATGTCCTAATCTCCATCCTTACCTTAAACCACTTTCCTAACACAGCTTACATAACTCTTTCTTACAGGGACTTGGCCAAAACATATATATATATATATATATATATGCCTAAGCAACCATTTGATAGGTAGCTATGATGCATACTGATGACCAGAGAGCAGAGGCTCAATGCACAGGCCTGGAAACATGGAACAGACTGATGAATCTCTGAGGGAAGCTAGGAAGGGGGAGGGCAGGAAGAGATTAACCAAAGATCTTATATGCATACTACAGACTCAACGCATGGACTCATGTGCCAGTGGAGTCCCTGGCCTGACATGTGGGGGCTGAAAACAGCAGTATGACATCCCCTAAGGGGTCCCGGATTGCAAGAGGGCATAGGCTAGTTTGAGGGACTCCGCTGGTGCACAATTCCATGCACCAGGCCTCTAGTCTATATATATATAAAAGCCTAAGCGACTATTATGATGTCTACTGAATGACCAGTCGCTATGACACACACTGACCACCAGGGGACAGATGCATAATGCAGGAGCTGCCCCCTGGTGGTCAGTGCACTCCATAGCCAACCTCCTATGGCCAGTCAACCTCCTGCGGTCCCCCTGACCTCCTGCCTCAGCCAGCCAGCGCTGATAGGCTCCAAACCCTGGCAAAACCAAGGGATCCCACCCATGCATGAATTTGTGCACTGGGCCTCTAGTCCAATAAAAAAGCAGATCCCCCTCAGTAACTTGACCTCATAGCACCTTTTTCTTTGCCTTCCTACATGTTCATAATTCATAGCCATATATGCACTTTTATATGCCTATGTTTATTGTCTGCTACCTACTGAAATAAAAGCTCTAAGATGGCAAAGAAATGGTGTCTATTTTTAATTAAGCTCTTTTATTGTCTACTAGAGGCCCATTGCATGAAATTCATGGACAGAGTGGGGTGTGTGTTCCTCAGCCCAGCCTGCAACCTCTCCAATCTGGGGGTATCAGGACTAAACTGGTAGTCCAACATCCCTCTCATAATCTGGAACTGCTGGCTCCTAATCAACTGCTCACCTCCTGCCTGATTGCCCCTAACTGCTTCTGCCTACCAGCCTGATCGCCCCCTAACCACTCCCCTGCCAGCCTCATTGATGCATAACTGTTCCTCTGCTGTCCCATTCACCTCCAACAGGTCTCCCCTGCCAGTTGGATCACTCCCAACTGCCCTCCCCTACAGGTTCTATCATCCCAAAATGCCCTCCCCTGCCAGCCTGATTGCCACCAACTGCCCTCCCCTGCCAACCCGATCACCCCAACTGCCCTCCCCTGCTGGCCTGGTTGCCCCCAACTGCCCTCCCCTCCAGGCCTGGTCGCCCCTAACTGCCCTCCCCTGACAGCCTGATCTCACTCCCAACTGCCCTCCCCTGCTGGCTTGGTCACCCCAACTGCCCTCCCCTGCAGGCCCAGTCACTCCCAACTGCCCTCCCCTTCCAGCCATCTTGTGGTGACCATCTTGTGCCGGCCATTTTGTGATGACCATCTTATGGCAGTCATCTTATGGTGGCCAACTGTGGAGGCCATCTTGTGGCAACCATTTTGTGGTGGCCATCTTGTATGATGCCACCTAGACTTTTATTATAAAGGAAAATATATACACAGAAAAGTACACAATTCATAAGCACATAGCATGAATTTACAAAAATGAATATTTCCATGCAAATATCCCCTAAACAGGAAATACAACATTAACTGAACTTCAGAAACCTCCACTTATGCTCCTTCTTAATTACCCTGAAGATGGTAGTTTTGCCTCTATATAAATACTGCATATATAAAACGAATAGGCATTTTCACTTTTCCCCTGATATTAAGTTGATGAGATTTATTTATCTTGGTACTGGTAACAGCAGTCTCTCATTTTTCATTGCTATGTAGTATTACAAGATATGAATATTTCTATAGTTCCTTCATTATGCCCAGTATTGAGGGACATTTAGGTTGTGAAGCTCTTGGCTACCATAAATAATGTTGCTGTAAATATTTCATATCTTTTGATAAATATATATATACTTCTATTCATAATTCAGTTAAGTATATTTAACAGTGGAATATCTGGCCCTAGCCGGTTTTCTCAGTGATTCAAGCATTGGCCTTCAGACTAAAGGGTCATAGGTTCAATAGGCATGGACGTCAGTTGTAGCCTCAAACCCCAGCACATGCGGGAGGTAACCAATCAATGTCTCTCTCACATTAATATTTCTCTCTGTCTCTCCCCCTCCCTTCCATTCTCTCTAAAATAATCAATAAAAATAATACCTGGGTGAGGACTAACAAAGAACAAAACAAAAGTGGAATATCTGGGTCATGAGTTATCAGTATATTCAACATTAGCAGATAAAAGTTTTATAATCCCACCAACAGCTTATGTGAGTTCTAGTTGAATCACGTGACCCCTAACATTTTACATTACTAGTTTAAATTTGGCCATTACGAATGTGCAGGGCATCTTTTTGTGGTTAAAATTTCATTTTTCTTACAGCTAATGATATTGAAAACACTCTTATGGCTATTAGGTATCTTCTCTTGTGAGACACCAGTTCAAGATTCTTGCACTTTTTCTATACCACCTTTTACTTGTTTATTTGTAAGAATCTACACTAATAAAAGAGAAAGAAGCAAATTGACTGCACCTCCATGATGCCCACCAGCCAATCAGGAATGAATATGCAAATTAACCCAACAACGATGGCAGTCTAATTTGCATAATAGGCACAGAGATAAGCCTGAAGACTCCCACCCAAGCAAAGACCGAAGACTAAAGGCTGAAGATGACTGAAGACTGAAGAGGGTTGGCTTCTTTGCTGCAGTTCGAGAGAAGGCCCAGGTCCTGGGTGCCAGAGGAAAACTGGTGCCAGCAGCCAGGGGAAGGAAGGCCTATTGCATGAATTTTCATGCAATGAGCCTCTAGTTCTTTATAATGTACTGGATGCAAATCCTGTTGGTTACATGTGCTACACATATATTTACCCATTAGGTAGCTTGCATTTTCACTTTCTTATTGTTTTCTGATCAACAAAGGATCCTAGTTTTAATGAGTCTAGTTCATATTTTTTCCTTATAGTTGGAGCTTTTTGTATCCAGAGTTTCTAAGAAAAGAATGAACAGCATCAAGATGATGAAATACCCAAAGAGACAATGGCAGCAAAATCTAAAGATTGATGAGAGACAGAGTCTGCATATTCAGGAAGCTCATATATTCTTTAGAAAGCAGGAAAAAGATATATGCTGCAGAATGTCAAATGCAAAAATAATATTATCAAAATATCAGAGAGAAAAAGATAACCAGGAAACAAACATCCAATTGAGACTGATTTGCAACAGCAATGGAAACTAGAAGATTGTTAAAATACCTTGAAAGTGCTTAAAAAATAAGAATTATATATCCAGCAAAAGTATCAATCAAGAATGGGAATAAGGGCAAAGATAAAGTTAACAGGGGCCCAGCTGATAAAACATAAAATAAAAAAAGATAATACAACAATGGTTTTCAAAGACACCTGACATCAAAGGATCATGATCACTGAGATGAAAGAAAACAAATGTGAGCCCTATTACTGCCCCAGTTTACTGCCCAGAGAAAGTTTCCTGGTTGTGTTGGGGGGTGAGGGGAGAAGAAACCTAGGCAGAACCCAATGGTCTCCCTCAGTTGAGAAAACAGAGCTGGGAACCCAGAAAGGCTAAGGTTCTCAGGGAAGAGTATGAAAGAGAAGAGAACTATACAGAGAAAGAGCTCTGAAGATCTGCAGGAAGTTGCTCCTGAGTCCTTAGCCAAGTCCTTAGCCAAGATTTGCATAGAAGAAAACTACCAGAAAGAATTAGAGCAGTGGGCCATAACTGAGGACAATTTTACTCTCCCGGAGCTATTTGGCAATATCTGGAGATATTTTCAATTTGTCACAGTTTTGGAGTGCTACTGACATCTGGCACAGGGACCAGGTATAATTTTAAACATTTAATAACATACAATAATTATCCAGCCCCAAAATGTGAATAGTTCTAAGGCTGATAAACTGTGTATTATAGACCCACTCTTTGAAAGTAGGGCATGCCTATGAAACCTTTCATAAACTGAAATGGCATAAAGTAAAAAAAGAAATGACTATTAATCTATACAAAAAAATTTTAGTGTTGTCAGACCCCCAAAATAACTGTCCAAAATAAAACATAAAGATAAAATATAATAAAAAGAACATTACTGACTTGAAGGACAATTTCAATGGCCTAACGCCATGGTCGGTAAACTGCAGCTCGCGAGCCTCATGCAGCTCTTGGGCTCTTTTGAGTTTGGAGCTTCCCCAAAATACCACGGCCTGAGCGAATCTATTTTGAAGAAGTGAAGTTAGAAGTTTTAAGTTTAAAAAATAGGGCTCTCAAAAGAAATTTCAATTGTACTGTTGATATTTGGCTCTGCTGACTAATGAGTTTGCTGACCACTGGTCTAATATATACACATATACACAAAGAAAGGAAGGGTACTAAAAAATATTTGAGGGAATATGGCAGAAAATATTTGAATAAAACACACACACACACGTTCAAGAAGCTCAATGTATCTACCAAAAGAAACTTACAAGTATTGCTTAAAACCAGTGGTAAAGAGAAAATCTTACTGTCATAAAAAAAAGTCTTATATATTAAAAAAAATGACAACCCTTCTTATCAGTAACAATTTCTTTAGAATACTCAAAGAAAAATACTATGAACCTAAAAGTCTATACCTAATAAAATATATTTTAGAAATGAAGGGTTATTGAAGACTTTCTAGACATAGAAAAATCTCAAAAAATTAATCACCAACAGATTTGTATTAAAAAAAAAGTAATAAGAAGTCTTTCAGATAGAAAAAATGACATCAGATGGGACCATGGGTCCCTACAAAAGAATGAATATCAGAAATGTCCATCATATTGGTATTTATGGCAATTATTTTATATATATACTAGACACCCAATGCATGAAGATTCGTGCAGAATGGGCCTTCCTTACCCTGGCTGCTGGCACAGCCTTTGCTCTGGCCCAGAGCCACCTTTCTGCCTTCGCTCTGCCCAGAGTTGCCTTTCCTCCTTCCCACACTGCCCAGAGGCCCAGAGCAGCTGAGGCAGTGAAAAATGCCTGCGTCGTTGCCATGGTGACAATGCAAGTATCCCGCCCCCCATAGCTGGGCACCTGTGCATGCAAATTAACGCGCCATATTTGTTGGATTAATTTGCATACTCACTCCTGATTGGCTGATGGGCATCACAAAGGTGCTGTTGATTTGTATCTTTCTCTTTTATTAGTGTGGATAAAGTAAAAATAATAAAGATAACATATTTTAAAATAAAGTGGTTATAATATTTAAATCTTTGACAGTTGTCATGTAAGAGTTTTGTTACAGAATGACAAATTATTTCTAATTATTCAAGACTTGAAGGCAACATGTTACATAGAAAAGCGTTTTCATAGACAGGGTGGGCAAAAGTAGGTTTACAGTTGTTCATATGGAAAATAATACAACAATTAATAAATAAGAATACAAGAGTAAACACCTGTTTCATTTACTCAGTAAAAACCTACTTTTGCCCCACTCTGTATTCTAGTGGTGATCAATTAGCAAAGCTTAAACAAAAACATTAACTGAACAAGACGTGAGGGCATAGGAAAAAAGACCCTTCTTGTGCTACTAAAGGTACTATATATTGAGAGAAACTGTCTACATTATTGCTAAGAACAAGCTGTCAATAACTATCAAAATGTTAAATGTGCAAAAATGTTAACACAACAATTTATTGACCAAACAAAATTCTGTAATATATAAAAAATGTTTCTGCTTAAGATATAGTATATAGATATAATAGAAATGGAAGAACAAAAGAAATGTACACTTGTGGGAACTATGCCAGATGCCAGTTAGAGTGTGTAGACCTTGTCCAAAACACACCAGATATCCATGGCCACTCTGAGCCTGGGAATCTTAATCAGGGTGTGCAAGGACTGTACACAGGTGCAAGGATGCAGCAATATCATGGCACACTGCACAAGTGTAAACCAAATGATTGATATCACTGTTTCGAAGGAGGCCTCTTTTGTCTAAGTAGTATAAAGTTTACTGACCAGCCGGTATGGGGCTGCACTATGGGGAAGATGCAAAAGGGAGCTCAGATGTGGCTACTATGTGACACTGTAAGTCCAAAGGCAGCAATCACCTGCTCTGATAAAAGCTTTGAGGACAGAAGCTGCTGCTACTTTGTGGGAAAGACGTATTGTTACTTAGCTGGTGTGCAGCTACCTACTATATAGGACTTTGCTGTTTTATCTTGTAGCTCCTTGTCAACACTGGCTACAAGGCCACTAGCTACGACAATAAAGACTCTCTTATACATCAACAGCTTCTCATGGCTTCTCTGTCTACTACCTTGTGTCCAAGAAGGTCCAGTCCCTAGTAGAGGGGCTTGGACTCAACAGTTGATATAGTAGGAGGGGATCAGGACCTGTGTTCCCACACTTGACCAGTGGGCAGGATAGAGCAGTATTTCCAACACTTAGTACAATGAGCAGAGTTTGAGGAGGAACTTGTTCTCACAATTAGCACTGTGAGTAGGATTTAGGAGTAACTACACCAAGAACTTGCCCTAAAGCAACTACAGTTCTAAGGGATATTAAGAAGATAATTAGCTTGACCCAAAGAGAAATAAAACAACAAAAACAACAACAAGAGAAATATAAAATATATAAACGTTAAAAGTCCACAAAAGAATAAAACAAATAAGAAGTAGCACAACTATTATCTTGTTTATAATTGGAAAAATGTATATTATATTTATGTATAGAAAAAAGAGTGAAAGGTAATGTAAACAATTAAGAGTGATTATCAGTAAAGACATGAGAACAAATACACACTTCATATAAGAAGTAAAAAGTTATTAAGCACAGGGAATGATGCTCATCTTCATTAATAAAGCAATGAGGATAGTGATTTCTACTCTATATTTTCCATTAAAAATGCAATGCTATATTATCAAAACATTTTTCTGTATATTTTTAAAAGTAACAAAATACTTCCTATAAGGTAAAATTACAATAATAAGCAATCAATTTACTAACACAAATATAAAAAGTAGTTTATATAAATACTAGAGGCCTGGTGCACAAAATTTGTGCATGGGGTGTATGTCCCTCAGCCCAGCCTGCACCCTCTCCAATCTGGAACATCCCTATCACAATCCAGGACTGCTGGCTCCCAACTGCTCACCTACCTGCCTGCCTAATTGCTCCTAACTGCTTCTGCCTGCCAGCCTGATCAGCACCTAACCACTCTGCTGCCAACCTGATTGATGCCTAACTGCTCCCCTGCCAGCCCAATTGCCCCTAACTGCTGTACCCTGCAGGCTTGGTTACCCCTAAGTGTCCTCTTCTGCCGGCCTGGTCCCCCCAAACTGCTCTCCCCGGAGGCATGGGTCGCCCACAACTGCCCTTCCCTGCAGGCCCAGTTGCCACCAACTTTTCTCCACTGCCAGCCTAACTGCCCTCCCCTGCAGGCTTGATCACCCCCAACTACCCTCCCTTGAAGGCCCGATCCCTCCCAATTGCTTTCCTGTGGTGGCCATATTGTGTCCACATGGGGGCAGCCACTTTTCACCATATCGGGGAAGCCATCTTGTGTTTTGGAGTGATGGTCAATCTGCATAACACTCTTTTATTAGATAGGATAGAAGCCTGCTGCATGGGTGGGAGCAGAATGGTTTGCCCTGAAGGGTGTCCCAGATCAGGGTGGGGGGTTCTCTTGGGGCATGGGGTGGCCTGGGGGAAGGGCCTGTGGTGGTTTGCAGGCCAGCCATGCCTGCTGGTGACCCAAGCAGAGGCCCTGATATCTGGGATTTATTTATCTTCTACAATTGAAACTCTGTAGACTTGAGCAGAGGCCAGGGCTGACCAGGGCAGGCAGGAAGCTTGGCTTCCTCCATAGCCGGGGAAACACAAGCCTCCTGCTTGCTCCATGGATGCAGCCATCTTGGTTGGGTTAATTTGCATAATTGCTCCTGATTGGTTGGTGGACGTGACTTGTGGGCATAGCAGAGGTATGGTCAGTTTGCATGTTTCTTTTTTATTAGTGCAGATTACTTCTAACTTCATTGATGGATTTCTTTTTAATGTTTTGTGTGTGTATGTGTGTGTGTGTGTGTGTGTGTGGTATTATGCACCTAAGGTTCTGAATGCTTATTCTCTATCCCATTATTATAGATCAATTTTTTACACTTACATCTTTAATCTATTTGGAATTCATTCTAGTAAGAGAAACTTCTTACTTTTTCCCAATGATTAACCACTTGCCTCAATACCATATATTGAAACTACATCCAATTCCACCTATCTTCCACTACCTTTCACTCACAGCTCACACCTGTCATTAAGGCCACAATTATGTTTCATGTGGATTATTTCTGCAAGCTCCCAAACTGGCCTTCCTCCATTCAGTATTCCTCCTACCTTACCACCCTTGCTATATTCCAAGTAACATTCATTATGTTCCATACTGAGTGATTATGTCACTTGCTTATTTAAATGATTTCAATGGGAGATTCATCATGGCTGCAGAGTAGGTGGAACCTTCTACCACTTGATCCCAACACCAGACAGATTTGTAGTTGAACTGCAGAGTAATTGGTGTGAAAAACTAGTTGAAGTGAAGTAGATCTGAACAGAGATCTCAGAGACAGTGAACAGAGAGCTCAGAGAAAAGACAGGAGGAGACATAGAGAGGGTGAGCCAACTTGTATAGGTGTGCAGCTAGGAAGCACCTGGCAGTGGGAAACAGTAGAGATTAGGCCTACCTTGGAAGCTCAAACTGCAACATCCCAGGCAAAGAATTACCTCTGTTGCAGCCCCAGAGACAACTGTTCTGATCTGGGTCTTTGAGGATGGGTGCGGGGGTCAGGGGGCATGCAAAGTTCCACACTGCAGAGCTAGGCTGAAGAGGGAGCTCACTTGTACAGCTCAGGAGTGACTGAGTGGGACTCTATCCCCAAGTAGAACAGGAGGCAGACACCAATGGGGGCTGTGCTGTGTGCTGAGGGGGGAAAAAAGAGCTCAGACTTCCACACTTCACTTCTATCTCAAGTGTACTGATGGCATCCTGCTCACAACGTGCAAATCTGCTGGTCTGCCAACTCTGCAGTGATCCCAGCCAAGGGAAAATGGCATGGACTGGAAATCTGTACCTATATGCTCACCAGTCTGATAGCATACGGAACAAGGACACCAGGATAGTTGCAGCCTGGGCAGAAGTCCTGTTTATAGGTGGCCAGCTGCGCAGAAGTATTGAGGGGGCAAGAGGTGCTGATTTTTGTATCTGTTTTTTATTTTTATTATTATTTGTGTGTGTGTGTGTGTGTGTGTGTGTGTGTGTGTGTGTGTGTGTGTGTTTTATCCCCTCCCACTCTGAGAGGCAGGGGAGTGTCAGGGAGCCAGGTGGATCTGAGGTGTTGCAACAGTGTCTCCTGGATGAATTTCTGTTCTGGAAATAAGGGTGGAACCTTCAGCAGCATTACAGGAAGCACATTTGAGCTTTCCAGCCAGCACAGCCCTGGGAAAAAGAGGAAGTGCTCACCCCCACTCCTACAGATTATAAGCACTACCCCAACAGGAGTCTGCTTATACTATCCCAGCCAAGCCCCAGATACTCCCATAGAATGAAGATTCATTGGGGAAGGGAAAGCAACTCAGAGCAAAGACATTCACGGGAAAAGTCCCAATGAAACCCAGTCTCTGGACTTCTAAGGACTCATGCACCAGCCTGTTCGGGGCTCTGACCTGCCACCTATCAGACTGCTGGCCAAAACGAGGATGGCAAACAGCTATAAGCAAAAAAACTGGACAATGTGTACGAAATGGACAAATAACTAGAAAAATACAATCCCCCACACCTGAATCAGAAAACCTGAATAGGCAATAACTGAGGAAATAGAAGCAGTAATTTTAAACTCCCAACAAACAAAAGCCTGGCCCAGATGGCTTCACAGGGGAAATTTACCAGACTTTCAAAGAACTATCACTATACTCGTCAAGCTATTCCAAAAAATCCAAGAGGAAGGATTTTTAATCCAAGCTCTTTTTATGAGGACAGCCTTATCCTAATTCCAAAACCAGATAAAGACACCACAAGGAAAGAGAATTACAGGCCAATATCCCTGACAAATATAGATGCTAAAATTCTCAATAAAATATTAGAAAATCAGATCTGGCAATATATTAAAAATATCATACACCATGATCATGTGATATTTATTCCAGGGATGCAAGGCTGGTACAATATTCTCAAATCGATAAATGGTGATACATCACATAAACATTGAAAAGTCATAAATTATACGATCATACCAATAGATGCAGAACAAAAGCATTGGACAAAATCTAACGCTCATTTTTTTAAATAAAATCTCTCAGCAAAGTGGGAATAGAGGGATCACACTTCGACATAATAAAGGCCATGTCAAACAAACGTGTATGACAAACCTACAGTGAACATCATACTCAATGGGAAAAAACTAAAATCATTTCCCCTAAAAAATAGGAACAAGACAGGGATGTCTGCTTTCACCACTCTTATTCAACATAGTAGTGGAAGTGCTAGCCATCATGATCAGACAAGAAAAAATAATAAAAGGCATCCAAATTGGAAAAGAGGAAGTAAAACTTTCTTTATTTGTTGATGACATGATATTGTAGATGGAAAATCCTAAATACTCCACCAAAAAAACTAGATTTAATACATGAATTTGGCAACATAGCAGAATACAAAACAAACAAAAACAGGAAGGGACAGTGACTGACTTTGATTGCACCAGAGAACCTACCTGGAGGCCTGTGACTGACACACCAATCAGTCGGTCAATTATGGAGCAAAACCAAGCCAGCCTCACAAATAGCAGATCCAAAGGGTGAATGTGCAGTAGGCTGCAAAAGCTGCAAAGCCAAACTCCACTTTTTGTTCTGTTTTTTCTTTTTTAAATTTTATATTATTACTTTGAATATAATCTAATTTTTTTAGATTCCATTTTGTTTCTTTTTTTCTCTCATATCCCCTATTTCTCCTCTTTCTTTTTCTCCATTTTTTCCTTTCCTTTTTAAAATTTTTATTTCCTTTTATTTTTTTTCTTTCTAGTCCACATTAGTCAGTATTATTGCCTTTTGAAATTATTATTACTTCACATATACATATTTTTCTCTTCTTCTCTTCTAGACTTATTTTTCCCCCTTTCTTTCCTCCACCTTGTTTATGTTCACATTCTCCTTTCATTTCCTTCTTTCTGCTCTAATTCTTTTGGTCTATTGTATTATATAGTATTCCTTTGTATATCCCTTTCCTCCTCCTCTCTTTTCTTATGTTTTCTTATTGTTGGTGGTGTTTTGGTTCTTGTGATTAGTTTTTATTGTGTGTGTGTGTGCTGTTTTCAGTTTTGTCCTTTTTTTGTCCTTGTCTCGTTATGTCAGCTGACACAAGATGGTTGGAGTTGAGCCTCAAAGGCACCCAACCTGAGGATCAAGAACACCCACAGAAGGGTCAACAGAAGTCAGGATCAAATTATAATAGGAGGGCCCCCATAATGCACACAAGGAACATTACCAGAGCACCCAGCCATATCAGAATACCAAGAGGACTACCCTATGATGTGCCACTACAGAAGGTCAGCCCACCTGAACTGGGAGATATAGTAATGAATAGATACAAGCATTAAGAGGGAGCCAAAATGTGGAGACAAAAAAAGCCTCAACTGAAAGAAAAAGAGAATCCTCCAGAAGAAGAGCTAAATAAAGATAAGCAATTTATCAAACATAAAGTTTAGAGTAATAATTATAATGACTGTAACAGCATGATAACACAGAAATTATGAAAAACAACCAGTCAAAAATGAAGAATGACATAGCAGAAATAAAGAATACACTGGAAAAAATAAAAAAGTAAATTATAAAAAGCCAGGGATCAAATCAGCAAATTACAAGACAGGGTAGGAAAAAAAATCAGTCAATCAGAGAACCAAAAAGAAAAAAAAAATTAAGAAACAGAAGAAAAATTTAAGGAAAGAGACTAACAGAAACATAACAACATTCACAGAATAGTAGTAGCAAAAGGAGAAGAAAGTAAGCAAGGAATAGAGAACCTGTTTGAAGAAATAATGATAAAAAAATTTCCATATCCTGGTGAAGGGAAAGTCACACAAGTTTAGGAAGCACAGAGTCTCAAGCAAAAAGAATGCATTAAGGCTCATACCAAAATATATCATAATTTAAATGCCAAAAATTAAAGATAGAGAAACTCAAAGCAACTAGTTACCAACTAGAAAAGCAACTAGTTACTTACAAATGAGCTCACATAAGTCTGTCAGCTGATGTCTTAAAGAAATACCATAGACCAGAAGACAGTGCAATGAAGTTTTCAAGATAACAAAAAGCAAGGATCTGAAACCAAGTCTATCCAGCTAGACTATAATTCAAAATAAATAGTGAAATAAAGAGCTTCCCAGACAAAAAAAAAGGCTAGAAGAGTTTAGTGCCACCAAAGCAGCATTGCAAGAACTGTTAAAGGGACTGCTTTATGAAGGAGATTTGAGAGAGAGAGGACCATACGTATAAAGGAAAAAATGGCCATAAATCAGTACCTATCAATAATAACTTTAAATCTAAATGGACTAAATGCTCCAATAAAAAAATAGGGTAGCAGAATGGAAAAGAAAACATAACTCATATATAATTCCTGTCTACAAGAGACCCACCATGGAACAAAAGACTCACAATAGGTGATAGTGAAGAGATGGGGGAAAAAATATTCCATGAAAATGGAAATAAAAATAGCACAGGTAGCAATATTCATATCTGACAAATTAGACTTCAAAACAAAGATGATAACAGACAATAAAGATCACTACATAATACTAAAAGGATCGATCCAACAAGAAAATATAACCCATACAAATATTTATACACCCAACATAGGAGAATCTAAATACATAAAACACTATTAGAAGACTTTCAGGGAGAGACCCATAGCAATACAGTCATGGTAGGGGACTTTAACACCCGACTGACAGCACTGGATAGATATTCCCGATGAACAAAAAATCAACAAGGAATCAGTGACTTTAAATTACACACTAGATCAGATGGATTTAATTGATATTTACAGAACATTTCATTCCAAAGCAGCAGAACGGATATTCTACTCAAGTGAACATTGATCATTCTTAAAGATAGACCACATGTAAGGATACAAAATAAACCTTAACAAATTAAAGAAGGTTGAAATCATATTAAGCATCATCTCAGATCTCAATGGCATGATACTATAAATGAATTACAATAAAAAAACGTAAACACGTGGAGGCTAAGTGGCATGTTATCATCATAAAATGGATAGGTTACCAATGACATCAAAGAACAAATGAAACATTTCCCGGAAACACATAATGAAAATGAACAGAGAAGAACATAGAATCTATAGAACACAGCAAAAGCAGTCCTACAAGGGAAATTCATAGCATTACAGGCCTACCCCAAATAACAAGATAAGTCTCAAATAAAAAGACCAAACTTAATTAAAAGAATAATAGAGAACAAGAAAAGCCCAGAGAAAGTAAAAAGAAGGGGAAAATAAACATTGGAACAGAAATAAATGACATAGAAATTATAAAAAACACACAAAACAATACAAAACATCAATGAAACCAAGAACTGGTTATTGGAAAAGATAAGCAAGATTGATGAACGTTTTCCCAACTTATCAAAAACAAAGAGAGAAGACCCAAATAAATAAAATCAGAAATGAAAGAAGAGAAGTAACAACTGACATCACAGAAATATAAGGAATTGTAAGAAAATAATTTGAACATCTAAATGTGAACAAACTGAACAAGCTGGGCAAAATGGATAAATTCCTAGAAAATAAACCATCTTCTAAAGCAGTCAGACAGAATCAGAAAACCTGACAGGTCAATTAAAACTAATGAAATTGAAGCAATAATTAAAAAAAAACAACTTCCCAGGAAACAAAAATGATTTCACAGGTAAATTTTATCAAACATTCAAAGAAGAATTAATACCAATCCTCCTCAAATTATTCTAAAAATTCAAGAGGAGATAACAACTGAAAACTCTTTTTATGAGGCCAGCATTATCTTAATTCCAAAACCATATAAAGACACAATAAGAAAGAACATTAAAGAAAATATCCCTGATGAACATAATGCTAATATCCTCAATAAAATATTAGCAAACTGGATCCAGCAATACAGCAATACATTAAAAAGATTATACATTATGACCAAGTAGGATTTATTCTGGAGAAGTAAGGATGGTTCCATATTTGCAATCAAGAAACATGATACATCACATAAACAAAATGGAGGATAAAAATCACACAATCTGCCGAGACCGGTTTGGCTCAGTGGATAGAGTGTCGGACTGCAGACTGAAGGGTCCCGGGTTCGATTCCGGCAAGGGCATGTACCTTGGCTGCGGGCATATCCCCAGTAGGGGGTGTGTAAGAGGCAGCTAATCGATGTCTCTCTCTCATCGATGTTTCTGACTTTCTATCCCTCTCCCTTCCTCTCTGTAAAAAATCAATAAAATATATTTTTTTTAAAAAAATCACACAATCTTGCCCAGCTGATATGGCTCAGTGGTTGAGCGTCTACCCATGCACCCATGAGGTTGCAGGTTCGATTTCTGATCAGGACATATAGCCAGGTTGTGGGCTCGATCCCCAGTGGGGGACGTGCAAGAGGCAGAAGATCAATGTTTCTCTCTTGTCAATGTTTTTCCCTCTCTCCCCAACTCCCCTCCCCTCTCTCTGAAAATAAATAAAAACATATTTTTAAAAATCACACGATCATATCAATAGACACTGAAAAAGCATTCAACAAAATCCCGCACCCATTTATGATAAAATCTCACAGCAAAGTGGGAATAGAAGGATCATATCTCAACATAATAAAGACCTTATGTGACAAACCTACAGCCAACATCATATTCATTGGAAAAAATTAAAAACATTTCCTTTAATATCAGGAACAAGACAGGGATGTCTGCTGTCACCACTCTTATTCAACATAGTCCTAGCCACAGTGATTAGACCAGAAAGAAAAAAAAGGCATCCAAATGGGAAAGGAGGAGGTAAAACTGTCATTATTCACAAACAACATAATATTGTACATAGAAAACCCTAAAGACTCGACTAAAGACTACTAGATTTAATAAATAAATTTGGCAAAGTAGCAGGATACAAAATTAACATTCAGAAATTGATGGCATTTTTATACAACGATAATGAACCCTTAGAAAGAGAAACTAAAAACAATCCCATTTACCATTTCAACAAAATAATTAAGACACCTAGGAATAAACTTCACCAAGGAGGTAAAAATATCTGTACGCAGAAACTGTAGGACTCTGAAAAAAGACATAGAGGGAGATACAAACAAATGAAAGCATATACCATATTCAAAGTTTGGAAGAATTAACATTAAAACTTTCAAACTACCCAAAGCCACCTGTAGATTGAATGCAATCCCTTTGAAATACCAATGACATATTAAATATTTATATGGAACCGAAAATGACTCTGAATAGCCACAGCAATCTTGAGAAAGAACAAAGTCGGAGAGATCAGAATACCAGATATCAGTTTATACTACAAAGCCAGTGTAATGAAAACAGCCTGGTACTGGCATATTGGTGGGGAGAGAGCCTCACGAAATCACCAGGGTGGGGCAAACAGTGTGAGTCCAGTTGACTGAGACTCAGATATGGCAGCACCTGCCTGCTGGCTCTGTGACAAGGAGGTCCCAGATAAAAAACAATGACCTCTACCAGTACTTTCGTTTGGGAGAAAGCTGTCCCGGCCTCGTGCTCAGATGCCAGGAAATTTACTTCCTCTCCATGTGTTGCTGGGCCCTTTCAAGTTGCTGCCCCAGTACTAGAGCTCACAGTGAGTACCTCCTAGTACTGTGATGGCGAACCTATGAAACGTGTGTCAGCACTGACATGCGTAGCCATTTTCGATGACACGCGGCCACATGCGGTCGCATACAGAGAAGTTTGGGACCACATGCCAAGAAGGACGTTTCATCCTCGGCTACAGCATGGCCAGATGGAGTAGCCGAGGATGAAACATTTACTGTAGTGTAGTGCAGACACTCTGTGCCAGAGGTCTGTAGGCCAAAACAACAGAACTCTGGCACAGAGGGTCTAGTTCTGGGACTTCGGTTAGGCCATTACGGGATCGTTGACCTCACTTCTGGGCTGCAAAGAAGGGAGCAGTGGAATGCTGCGGGGTATGCATCTCTGGGATCCCTGTGATCGCCATTACCAGCAACTACATAACCACAGCAACCATCATCCAATCTACTGTTCTGGGGTGTTGTGGATTTCTAATTGTCCATCATTACTGAGATAAGTGAGGGGGAAGCTGGGAGAGGTGAGGGCTTGTGCTATGGGTGCCATTACCCACCATTAGAAATAGCGGCAGCCATCTTAATTTATATAAGGAATGTCATTTTGCAGCATAGTGAAGACTCCATTTCACCACTATTACTGTTGTGCATCCTTATTAACCCCTATTTCTGCCTATTAACCCTGTCTTTTTCTAAAAGACAGTTACATGTGCCATCTTGTGGTCAGTTAGGCTAGTTAACCCCTAATTGCCTGCAGGGCTAACAGGCTATCTATAATTCTATCTTCTGTCACTGCCCCCTGATGAAGACCCCCACCCGCAACAAAAACCAAGTTTAAGTAAAGGAAGTAGTAGTAGCAGTAGCCTACCCTTTCAAGAGACATGGACCGAGATGTATGGCATTATAGAAAAACATGGCAGATCATTTTGCGTTCTTTGTAATGAAACAGTAGTAAGCAGAACGTGGAATATAAATAGACATTTTGAAACTAATCATTCCCAGCTCTTGAAAAAATGATGAAAAGAAGGAATATATTTTCAGGCAGCTACAACTTTATAAGAGCAAATCTAATTCCATCTTTAAATTTACAAAAGGCTCTACAAATTTAACATCTGCAAATTTGAGCATTGCTCACTCCATAGCTCAGCATGGAAAAGCACTCAGTGAGGGGGAATTTATTAAAGAAACTCTCCCTAAGATGTGCACTAGTTCTATTTCACGATATGCAGAATGAAGATACAATTATTAAGAGAATATCTGAGTTACCACTCAGTAGAAATATCATAAAAGACTGAATAGTGAGACTGAACACAAATGTACAACATCAATTAAAGAGAGACATAAGTAATTGTAAATATTTTTCAATCTCTCTTGATGAAACTACTGATGTCACATCACATGCTCAGTTGACCATTATTGGTCAATATTCTGATGGTCTCACAATGAGAGAGGAGTTGATAAAGTGAGTATCAGTGCCAACAAGTACATAGAAAGCAAAATATGTAAGGTTGTTATACAAATATTCTGTGACCTAAGCATTGATATCTCTAAAGTTGTGTCAGTGATGACAGATGGAGCACCAAACATGGTGGGGAAAAAGTCGGATTTGTCAAATTGTTTACGGAAGCTATTGGACATCCGGTTGTGCCTTTTCATTGTATTATCCATCAGGAAGTTTTATGTGCCAAGGCAGAACTCACCGACTTAAACCAGTTAATCTCAGTTGTCACAAAAATAGTTAATTTAATAGCTGCTCGCCCCCTTCACAAGCGAGAATTTCCTGCACTTCTACTGGAGGTTGATTCCACCTACAGTGGACTGCTGATGTACAATAATGTAAGATGGCTGAGCTGAGGAAAAGTTCCTGAGCACTTTGTGGAGTGCTTTGAAGAAATTAAGATATTTCTTGAGGATAAGGATCTGGGAAACTTTTCTCAGCTCAATGATGATAAGTGGGTCAACATCCTGATATTTCTGACAGATCTCTCTGTTCATATTAATGAACTGAACTTAAAGTTACAAGGTTTTGGCAAAAGTATTGGCATTGTGTTTGGATACATAAAAGCTTTTGAAAGTAAACTTAAAATTTTCAAGCGAGATGTAAAAACTAAAACTTGTAAGTATTTTCCTCGAGTAACAAAGTATTTTGAGAAGGCCAGTGCAGCTGTACAAAATGAAATGGAACCATTCCATATAAAGTACCAGCATGTTTAGACTCATTATTTGACCAGTTCAGGGATAGATTTAATCAATTTAGAAGCCTAGAACAGACCATAGAAATAATTAAGTATCCTGATGTAGTAGTCTCCAGTAGTTTGGCATTAAATGGTTTCCAATGGATGCAAGTTGATGATTTGGAGATGCAACTTGCAGAATTTCAAGATAGCATCTGGGCTCAGGTGTTTGTCAACCTGAGGTCAAAGCTTAAGAATCTGGAAAGGTGCCGCTTGGAGAATCAAGAGGAGTGCCACTATGAACAGGAAATCTGGAGTGCCTGGAACCTATTACCAGACACTTTTAGCACCCTGAAAAATATAGCAATGGCTTTACTAACAATTTTTCCCTCCACATACTTTTGTGAGACCTTATTCTCAGCATTAAATAATATCAAAACCAACAAAAGAAACAGATTGACAGATGAAGTTAGTACCACTTGCTTGGGCTTGAAGTGTACAAAATACCAACCATCAAATGAAGGTTTAGCCAATTAAATTCAGCAATAAAAAAGTCACAAATAAGCAGGTTAGTTAAAGAATTCCCTGTCCCTCTCACTTATCTTAGTTCACGGCACTCTACACAACTTAAATAATATCAAGACCAACAGAAGAAACCGAATAACAGATGAACAAAGAAGTCACTAAGCAGGTAAGTTAAAAAAATTATTTTTTGGTTTATTAAATAGTTATATATTACAATTATATATTTTTGTTATTTAAACTATAAATATCACAAAATTATGTGTGTGTTTTTTTTCTCAGTGACACACCACCCAAGTTATGCTCAGTTTTTTGGCGAATTTTAACACACCAAGCTCAAAATGTTACACATCACTGTCCTAGTAAGTATGTGTGTGGACCCTTTAAGAGTAACTGCCTGGGTCTCCATTATCCTCTATGTCACCCAGTCACAATCCCTGTTGGTTTTTAGCAGTCCAAAGTTACCAGGACTTCTCTTTTCAGCACTGGAACCCTAGGCTGAGGGGTCTGGAGTGGGGCTGGGGCCACTTGCTCTTCACAGTAGACCTCTGTAGCCCAGATATCCTGCCCAATTAAAAAATGCTACAGATGGGTATCAGACTAGCCCATTCCATTCCTCTGCTCTTCCTATCAGTCTCAACGTGGTTTATTCTTTAATTCTTTAGTTGTAGGACTTCCATTCAACCTGATTTTAGGCGGTCCTGAATGATGGTTGTTCTGTATTTTAGTTGTAATTTTGATGGAGGGATGAGTATAGCATTTAGCTACACCATCATCTTGACACTCCTCTACCTTTATTTTTTTAAATATCAATTTAAAACACATATGGCACAATTCCAATGGAGATTTTTCAAGGAAGGTAGAAACTGGTTTGTGTATTAAGGAAGATATTTTCATTCAACAGTCTATTTATGCTTATCAGAAATCATCATAACTAATCATTTATATTACATACTAGAGGCTCAGTGCATGAAAATTCATGCACTGAAGGTGGGTCCTCCAGGTTGGCCTTCCCCCTCTCACAGTCCAGGAGCCCTCAGGGGTGGGAGGCAACCCAGCAATCAGGGGAAGGCGATGCCTTATCACACCTCTGCTGCTGCCACTGCTGGCAGCACAAGCCTTGGCCAGCCTTGATTACCTGAGCCTTGGGCAGCCCTGGGCAGTTGGATAGCTGCCATCCAACGCTTGCCTGCACCTCGGGCCAGCCCTGGTTGGCTGGACAGCCTAAATCTGAGGCTTGCCTGCACTTCAGGCTGGCCCTGGGCAGCAGAGGGGCTAAGGGGCTGGGGAACTCTGGATGCAGGTATGCAGAGCTGCCCCAGCAGAGCTGAGGGGACAGGGCGCTGCCAACTTTGAGGGTGTGGTAATTAGCATATCCCCTCCTTACTGGCTGTGTGCTGCCATATTTGAAGGCAGGGCAGTTAATTAGCATATCCTCTCCTTATTGGTTGTGGGTGCTGCCATCTTTGTAATGGCATGAGGGTCAATTAGCATATTCCCTCTTTATTAAATAGTATATTATGAAACCGATGTGTAATTTTGACTTATGAATAAGATTTTATATATACAATTGCAGTAGAGTCAAATCTAGTGAGTGTATAGTGCTTTTGGGATTTAGTGCATTTAGTACCATAGATTTAATAGAAAAATTTCAAAATGCCTTATGTTAACTAATCACGGTTGGTGGGAAAGTAAGTGATAAGCATGGGAGAAAAATGGCAAGAAGAATTAAAATACTACCAATATTGTTGAATAGATGTCTTTACACTGAAAGCTGCTCTACTTTGTAAAATAGTAGGATATATTAAAACATGAATCGATAGAAGGACAGGATATATGTGGACAAAGGCAGGGGAGGAGGAGGAAAAAGAGGAATGTTAAAATGGTTCAGGAAAACATATTATTGCAAAATATATTGCAATATCATTAACTAGTAATATGAACATAAACCAAATCACTAATAGGTTCTGTATTCTGTACTCATAACTTCATTTAAAAGGAAAATAACCTTGAAGCCACTTCAGACCTTCCCAATTAAAGTATTTTATAATTTGTCACAACATTATCATTAAAAGCTCACCTCTTTTTCCTTAATGAGATTTAGGCTATTAAAATACTATGCATTTATTGAAAATAAATTTACTTGAATATTGAAGCTCAAAGCAAAATTCATCGTAAGTGACCTTTTGGAAGATATTCATTGCATGTCCTCACCTTCACATTGGGATTTGACAGTAGTTTCAACAGCTCTCTGATCTCACTATTTAATGGCTTGTTCTGCAACTCTTCAGCCAGCTGCAAGAAAGATCACATTGACATAGAGAACATTTAATAAGAGCATCATGTAGTTCCATGTGTGCCCACTACATATCTATCTTGTGGACTGTCCAGAAATTAAGGAAAAGTCAGCATGAAATAAAACAGTATATTAATCATTGCTTTTCTTTTTAGACCCTTGCTAGCCCAGATCCCAGCCCAGGCCTTTGGCTAAGCACAGCCCAAGGAATCACATCAGCCAGGTCACCTTCTGATTTATTGCAATGAGGGCAAACCACAGCACTTCATCTACCAAAATGGCCTTTTGCATGCAGACAAAGGACTACTTGTAAAAAGTACTGGATTAAACTTTGACACTATTAAAAACAAGAAAAAAGAAAGAAAATAGAAAGAAATGGGGGGCGGAAGGGGGAGGAGAGGAGGGAAAGCTCTGAATGAGGTGGTGAAACCCACAGGGTTTCCAAAAACCCATAGTAGCTTGCTGTTTAGATCTGGGTAAAAAGAACTAGAATGCCTCTAATAAGGCAAAGGTCCAAAACTTTTATTATGTTTACCTACAAAGACTATGGGAGTCTGTTATATATAAACCAGGTTAATCATAAAATGACTTATAATAGGTTGACAACTACTCCAGTGCTAAAAACACTGACTATGCTGCATTAGAATGATCAATAATTTGCATTTGCTGGTTCTAGTTAAAGCAAGGACTAGAGCTTTGAACATGCCTCATATTCTTAACTAAGATCTTCCTACTAACATTTCTATTCAATATTAGGCTATAGGAAGGATCATATAATTTTCCTAAGAAGAAAAGAAAGATTCAAGCAGAAAAAATATTAAAATTATGAAATATGCAATACAAAATTAAAACTATGTACATATATTTTATATTGTAAAACATTTCTTAAAACATTGCATAAATTTTTTCCTGTTTTTATCTCTGGAAAAGGACTTTTCTCTAAAAGAAGGATGAAATATAAATTATACACACAAAATAAAATCCAATAAAATTAGTATATTCATTTATTACATTTTAAAAAGTAGCTTTTACTTTTTAAAGTAACATTTTTACAGAATTGGCTTATAAAAAGTTGCAAAGGACTCTTTGTATTCTTTGGTCACTTAATATAGAACAATATTTTTTAACATTTCAATACATTGCTCTGTTGTAGCCCTCCACCCCCAACCTTTTCTGCCTTTCTGCTGTAGTTTGACAGTCTGTTCCATACTTTTTGCCTCTGTATCTATTTATATTTCCCATTTCTTTTCTTTAAAAAATCTTGCCTCTGCAGACTAGAAATAAACATATGAGAACAAGGAATGTTTGAGTCTCAATTTCCATGTCCAACAGTTCTGAGTCCCAGTTTCAATGTCAAACTGTTCCTTATGTGTACATGTCAGCAATGATATCTGGGTGGTGGACAAATGTTGGCAATGCAGCTCAGACCCTCTCTGGTTTGGTCCTGGGCAACCTGCAGCATCGCACAGCTACTGACTGGATACAAGATACTGGGGGTGGTAGGTGAGGGCATGTGCTGGGGGGTAGGGGAAGCTGCGGGGAGGTCAAAAAGGGGAAAAAAGAAACATATATACTACTATTTGTAATACTTTAAATAATTTCAAAAAGTGTAAAATTAAAAAAAATTAAATTAACATAGAAAAAATGCATTGTTCTGATGAATTCCTATTATACCATATTTATATATTAGTCTAATTTTTATAAGCACATTATCATATGATTGGGCCTCAAGTACACTGATTTACAAACAAATATTTTTGCAAACCTTCAACAGTAAATTTTTTTTTTAATTTTACTTTCTCAAGTGGCAACTGGAGCTTTCTGTAGAACTCTAGCTACACTTTTATTCCCCTTAAACATTTTAGTTCTGTAATACAGAGGCAAACTTCCTTATAAAATGTGTATACTGAAATATCCTTGTAATCTGTAATTTTGGTAGATTCAAAATGGAAGGAAAAATGTTTGGGAACTAAACAAATAACCCACAACTTAGAGATTTATTACATGCTTTATTTTATAAATTAGAAATATAAAATACATAAAAGAAAACCAACATCTGAAGATGGACATTTTAAAAATTATAGTTATGGCCCTGATATTTTACTAAACTGAATTATAATCGGTTTTAACATAACAAAGTGAAAACTTAAAAAGCAAAAAATTAGCTGCAGGAGATCACCAAAACCAGCCTTCACACTAAACATATTTCTCATCTAGCTTTGTGTCCCTTACAGTTTACCCAGGTGTGCTCTCAATTCATCCAAGTCTGAAAGTAACAGTAAGAAACAGCAAGTTATTTCCTTACCCCAGATTGAAAATAAAATTATTGCTACAGGAAATTAACTACTCCATCAATGCCAGCTGCTTCTAAAATTTATCTTTTAGTTATGAAGGTAATTTGGAAAGGTCTAATACCCATAAATCATTACTATGCTTTATAATCCATTTTAAAAACAATCCTGTCTTTTTATGTATTTCTTATGCCTCATTCCTATACTAGTATCTGTCATTTTTTAGTACTGTCAGCAAAAGAGCTATCTCATTTGTCTTTATTTCTCCAAAGCATTCCTCTTGTCTGTGACTTTCTGCACACACTAATAGCTGACAGTTTCTCTCTCCCACAGAGAATTATAGCCTAAACTTTATATTACGTAGTTACCAAGGCAGAACAAGAAGGTATCTACATGCAACATTTTTAAAACAGGAGAGTGAAAATAAGCATAATATCTGCATAAGCTCTGTGATGACAGGGCGATTGGAAACATTTGCAACTTCTCTGGTTTTCACTCATAGTATCGCGTGCATCTGTCTGCACTGGGGTAAGTTCTGCTGCGCCAGGCTGGGGGCAGACCTGCCCCCCCAGTCTCAGAGGGGCACACTCACATCATCCGCCAGGGCTGCTGCGCGGTGGAGGATGGGCACAGGATTCTGCCTCTCATAGTGGTGTAGTTTTTCATAAATCTGGAAGAAAAGCAAACGAATATAAGCTCAGCTGCTAGCAAACATCTGAGATATTTACCTATTTTTATAATTGCAAATAGAAACTGATCATTCAACATTCTAAACAAAAAAATTAATGGTTCTATACATGACAAATATGTGTACATAATTAATCTATGACTAAGATCCACGGTTTATAACATGACGTCAAACGGAAAATAAAATTGTCATCAAATAGAACCCACAAAGAAACGACACCTTTGTGATTTTTTGTTTGTATTTTTGCCCCCGACAAACATTAGCTAAGGAAAACCTTTAATTTCGTAACCATATTGCTTCAATGCTTCAAGCATTGGTTGTAGTTTACATCCCCGTTAAAAACATAAATTGTGATTAAAGGAAAGCACTAAGCTTCGGGAGTGTGGCAGATAGACTTGTGTGGCACCCCAGGAACACACTGCTCCTTTTACTTATTGTTGTCCTGTTTTTGCCCCAAATTGGCAACTTTCACCCTCAAAATTCAAATTTCTAAGAAACAATGGGATTTCTCACAGTTAGAGACATTTCTTAAAACTAGTTAGCTTAAATAATTTTCCATAATGGAAAACAAATAAAATTATATTAATAAATAAAAAATCATTTGGAACCTAACTGTCCATCATCATTACTCAAGAAACACAAAGGGAAAATATTGTAGCACATTATAAGATGAATTCCTTGAAAATTTTAGTACTGTAGTTTAGAAATGAAAGATGCTTTGACAAACACAAAACAATTGGCACCTGCTCAGTCTATTTTAGGTTATACAGAGGTGCATTTAAAATTGTATACTTGAAAACTTAGTTTAGCCTTTTATTTATGGTTGACCAAACTGTCCCCCTACTATACAACATGAAAAAATAGTTGAACATCTCAATTTCCTGTTTCTAATAAATATCAAGTGATACACTCTTTAATTATACTCAAAGCTTAACGAAACTTTTTTGTGAAAAGTCTGGAAGATAGATTTTACTTTGAATACCCTGATGCTATTGCTAAGAGAAGATTTTATTATCATTTTGGCAGCCCAGTATATAACACAAAGCATCAGGGAGAGAAGTCTGACACTTCCAGAATGATCAGGACAACATTTTTACTTAATTGCTTGGAACTGTTAAACATTTATCACATTTGAGTAATAAACAAAATTTCAAGAACACAGATTTATAAAAAGTAAGATTTGACTTGAAAAACTGACAGTATAATTTAAAACCAACCATTCTAACAGTTACATCAATTTTCCCTAATTATCAAGAATTGGGTTACCTCAACATTTACTATCACTGACCTTACCCTCTCATAAACTCCTCCAACTTACTGCCAACTATGTGTTTAAATGTCTGCTTTCCTGCAATAATAAATATAGAGGCTTATACATCTTAGCAACCATGTGCCTGTATTACCTACCTAATAGTTATCAGTATTATTAGTAATACAGTCTTTAATGAGTTCAATATCTGAATACCTGAACCCTCAAGAGCATGAAATGCAGATAGCTTCATCATCCCATCTATATCCTATCTAATAAGAGTAATATGCAAATTAATCATTACTCTGCTACACCCACAAGCCACACCCACAAGCCAATCTTGAGCAAGTATGCAAATTAACCCAACCAAGATGGCTGTGGCCACCAAGAGACCAGGAGGCTTGGGTTTCCTCAGTGATGGAGGAAACCAAGCTTCCACACATCCTGGTGGGCACAGGCCTCCATTCAAGGCTACAAAGTTTCAATATGGAAGATAAATAAATCTCAACGAAAATGGCCTCAGCCATGGAGCTGGAGAGAGTAGGCGGCTTGGGCTGCTCCCAGTGATGGAGGAAGCCAAGCTCCTGCAGCCCTGGCTTGCCCTGGCCTCCACTAAAAAGTTTCAATTATAGAAGATAAATAAATCCCAGATATCAGGGTCTCTACTTGGGTCCCCGGGGGGCGTGGCAAGCCTGAAAACCACCACAGAGGACCCACGCCCTGGATGCCCCATGCCCCAAGGGAACCCTCACCCTTACCTGGACACCCTTCAGGGCAAATGAGCTGGCCCCCACCCATGAACCAGGCCTCTATCCTATCTAATAAAAGAGTAATATGCAGATTGACCATCACTCCAACACACAAGATGGCTGCCCCCATGTGGACACAAGATGGCCAGTAGGGGAGGACAATGACAGGTTCCAGGCCTGCAAGGGAGGGCAGTTGTGGGCCATCAGGCCAGCAGAGGAGGGCAGTTGGGATGGACCAGGCCTGCAAGGGAGGGAGGTTGGGGGCGATCAAGCCTGCAAGGGAAGGCAGTTAGAGGTGACCAGGTCAGCAGAAGAGGGAAGTTGGGGGCAAATAGGCTGGCAGGGGAGCAGTTAGACATCAATTAGGCTGTCAGGGTAGTGGTTAGGGGGTGATCAGGCTGGCAGGCAGAAGTGGTCAGGTGCAATCAGGGAGGCAGGCAGATGAGCAGTTTGGAGCCAGCAGTCCTGTATTGTGAGAAGGATGTCTGATTGCCCATTTAGGCCCGATCCTAAAAATGGGATCGAGCCTAAATGGGCAGTCAGCCATCCCTCGAGGGGTCCTAGATTAGAGAGGGTGCAGGCTGGGCTGAAGGACGCCCCTTCTCATCGACCCCCCCCCATACACAAATTTCATGCACTGGGCCTCTAGTACTGTATATGAAAAGCCAGCCACCAGAACACTGCAATGAGCAGAATGACTGTTTGCTATGTCACCCACTGCAGCCAGCAAATCTGCCCGATAGGGGGTGTGGCCAGCTGGCGAACCTCTAGCGCCCCTTCCCCAGACTGGCGTACCCCTGATATGATTCTCCCATCCTGATAAAGGTAGGGAAGCTGGCCAAACCCCCATGACCCTTACCCCTGACTGGCCCCACCCCTGATCTGCCTGTCCCACCCCAATAGGGGGCAGGGCTACCTGGCCACGCACCATAGCCCCTCCCCAAGGCTGGCCCCTCCCCAATCAGTGCCCAACACCCTCATTGTTCCACGACCCCTCATCCCAGTCAGCTCCACCTCCAATTGGGCTGGCTGGCCAACCTTCCACAGCCCCTCCCCTAGCTGCATTCAGGGACAGGGCCTGCTGGCCCTTCATCCACAGCTCTGCCCCCCAGCTGGCCCAGCCCTGATTGGGGCGGGCCTGCCAGCTAACCTCCTGCTGTCTCCTCCTCTCAACAGACTGAGCCCTGATCACCAATTGGGCCAGGGCCGGCTGAACCCAACCCATGCACAAATTCATGCACCAAGCCTCTAGTTTTATAGAGGAACAGGTATACAGGAGATAAATAAGTTGCAGTGGTCCCACAAACAGTCAGTGTGGAACTGGGATTTACACCTCAGGCCATCTGGCTCGGTGTCAGAGCTCTTTAGCACCCTGCTTGCCTGGCTCTCAGACTCACATCTCATCTACCTTTTCCACTGACCTCATTTATAGCTGAATGAATGTGACCTGTTTATGAGGGCAAGAAAAGACGCTGGATAGATATATGACAAATAGTCTGGCCATTCTCAATGACATTAGGATTATTGAAAGTTCCTCTCCTCCCCTCCCCTCCCCTCCCCTCTCCTCTTAATATTTTTCTTTCCTGTGGTTCCTAATTTTTCTAGATTAATTTATATTAATACCATAATTATAACTGAAAATTACCTGCCCCTAATAAGAACATTATTTCTCCATTTAATTTTTTGCTTCTAAGTGTCTTTTAAAAGCAGTAATCTATTGCCCTAGCAGGTGGCCCAGTTGGCAGAGTGCCGTCCTATACACCAAAAGGTTGTGGGGCCGAAACCGGTTTGGCTCAGTGGATAGAGTGTCGGACTGCGGACTGAAGGGTCCCGGGTTCGATTCCGGTCAATGCCATGTACCTTGGCTGCAGGCACATCCCCAGTAGGGGGCGTGCAAGAGGCAGCTGATCGATGTCTCTCTCTCATCGATGTTTCTGACTTTCTATCCCTCTCCCTTCTGCTCTGTAAAAAATCAATAAAATATATTAAAAAACAAAACCAAACAAAACAAAAGGTTGTGGGTTTGATTCCTGGCCGGGGCAACCAATCAATGTTTCTCTCTCACCTTGATGTTTCTCTCTCTCTCCCTTCTTCTCTTTAAAATCAATAAAAACACATCCTCAGGTGGTGATTAAAAACACACAACTATCAGTTTCTCTTTCTACATTGTCTTTTCTAGATTCTCATTCACGAGCCTCACCTTACCTTTCCCACATCTGGACTTTCTATATCAAGAATTTTTTTAATGTTCTAGAATTTACTAACTGAGAACCCTATGTTCTTATGTATTTTACTTCAGTACATAATTTTAAAAATTAAGCTGATAGGAAAGTAAAAATTACTATAAATGATTTTGAACTATTAACTATTTCCAAAAACATTGACAGAAATTCTGCTTTTTGATAATACCAGAGAAGAAAATTAAAAAGCCAAATTGATTTAAAATTTTTAATACAATAAACAGGTAACACATATAGACTTCACCCCCAGGTTGCCTACGAGAACTTCCTGTGATGTAAAAAACGTTCTGTATCTGCTTATTCAATATGCATTTGGGCTATTCCCATGTGGTGACTGAGCCCATGAAGGAACTGTGGATTGTGTACCTGAAACACTTAAGTTTTTACTTAATTCTAACTGATCTAAACACCTACAGGTGGCTAGTGGCTATCATACTGAATAACATGGCAGAGCTTTAGATTATACTCTGTATTTGTTCTTCCTATCACCAGAAAAAAATCACTCTGATTCAGTTTGGCAAAATTTTTTTTTGTGTGGTAACATTTTGGAATCCAAAAGACAAATATATAACCAAAGATGTGGCTTGTCAGCAATAAGGCAAACCAGCACCTATTACTAAACAGTATGTATAGCCATATCGGCAAAATCTCATTTATTTTAAGTAAACACATGTAAAAAAAAAGTGTACTTCATTTTTCTCCCTTGAACAACAAGAAGAGAACAAAAGTGGAAGGAGTTGTGAATAGGAAGGAGTTAGGAGTAACAAAGTCTAGAGAGAAGGGGAGATTCTGAAGTTAATTGTATATGAAAAAAAATGTAGCGGGGAGGGGGGCAGGTGGGGACATGTGCTGGGGGGTAAGGGAGGCTGGGGGGAGGATATTGGGGGGGGAGGAAAACATATGTACTACTATTAAATATAAGTTATATTGTAAATAAAATTTAAAAAATTAAAAAAAGAAAAAAATGCAATTATTCAAAAGTAAGACCCTAAAAAGAATGACATGCTAAAATATTTACAATGCACTATTAAGAAAAAGGAACATTCCGAAATGTATATATTTTTATGCTCTATTAAATAGTGTAAAGTATGTGTCCATAAGAGTTTGTTTTCTGTAATTACATTTGTAAGCAGAAAAAGTCAGTTAAAATAAAAATCAGTTCTATATGTAACCAATTCTTACTGGAAAACTATAATAACCTTCATTAAACATATCTTAAAAATGAATGTTTAATATTTACAAGAAAATCTGGTGCCAATAATCTAACTTTAGTACACATACAGTAAAAATTATTTTAAATGAGGCTTCAGTAACAGACGTATAAATAAGGCTTAACTGGTCCCAGTGCAACTGTTATTTTCAACCTCTCAAAGACATGTAGAGGCACTAAAGCTGAAAAACGCACTCCTGGTTACTGAAATGATAACAAATAAATAAACCAAGGCTGTAAAATCTCTTTCCTGTCTTCTATTATGAGTAGAAAAGGGTATTAAAAATAACTGCCCAGCAGTTTGAATTTCTGCTACGTAATTTAAAAAGTACCCAATCGGGAACTGGCATTGTGCGCGCGCGCGCGCGCACACACACACACACACACACACACACACACACATATCTACTTCTTTTATTTCAAACATGGAGCGGAGGGAATTCTGAGTACTGAGAGATCCCTGGGACATAAGGACAGCCAAGAAGAGCTGGAAACCACATACTGTGCTGTATAGGAATAAAAAAATAAAAGTATTCTAATGTTTGGGACCTGCATTAAAAATAAGAATTTAATCTTTCTCCAAAATGAAAACAAAAATGAAACAAAACTTTGGCTCAAGGGAAAAAATAAGTAATAAAGAAAAGAAGAGATTTAAAACTGAAAAACAACAAACACAGTAAAGGCCACTGTGCTAATTCTATGTCCTTCTTTCCAATATTATACACTATTCCCTCTCTTTTGGCTGATTGTCTTGCCAAGTAACTTCAGGAAAAAAAAGTAATAAAAATATAGAGAGCAGGCATTCTTGTTTTGTGCCTGCTTTTAATGTGCTAAATTCTAGCTCTCCATTGATATCCTATATAATAAAAGGCTAATATGCAAATTGTCCCCTTGGGAGTTCGATCAGAAGACTGGGAGTTCAACCGCTCACTATGACATGTGGTGATCAGCAAGGGGCAGCGTGGAATGAAGGAAGGCCCCGGCCGGCAGCTGGGGGAAGGAAGGCTCCTATGGGCCCTGATAGTTGGCCAGGTCTAGGGACCCTATCCATGCACAAATTTAATGCACTAGGCCTCTATGTATATGTATATGTATTCACACATTTTTAATTTGTCAAAATTTTTAAAAAGAATGTTCAATTTCATAAAATACTTTATGAAAGCATTCTTATTTTTCTTATTTGACAAATTAATATGATAAATTCTATTAATAAATTTGTAAATAATACATATTGTTGTACTCCCAAACTGAACCTAATTTGGTTATGATGAATTATTCTTTTAATATGCTGTGAAATTCAATTGGCTAATATTTTATTTAGAATTTCTCCATCAATATTCATAACTGAGGCTGACATTAGTGGAGGAGAGAGGAGTTTGTTCCTCTTTATTGGGTCTTGATATCCATGTTACAGTTATTTCATTATTTTTATAACTATGAGAGCTATCTTTGTATATGCTCTGAAAATATCTAAATCTGGAATGATCTCTTCTTTAAGTATTTCATGGGATTACCTTAAGAAACCAGCTGGTTCTGACAAATATTAAGGGTGGCTTTATTCCCCCAAGTTTATTTCTTCTGGTTGATTTATGAAAATTTCTCCATTTAGGTTTTTCTAGCTCTTCCAGTGTGAGTTGCAGAAAATAATATTTCCTAGGAAGTTACTTATTTTTACTTGGCTGTAAAAATTTCACTTAAGTAAATAGTTTCTTAGAGGTGTTTGTATTTCCTATGTTATTGATGTTTTTCTTCATTACCATTTATTTGATATATTTGTACTTTCTCTATTTTTATTCTGCATCCCTTCATTAGTTAGCTAATAGTTTTACAAAGAACCACCTTTAAGATTTATGTTTTACCATTTTTATGTTCTAATTTTTTTTTCTGTTTTTACCTTAATTTATCCTCTTATTTTTTTTCTTTTACATAACCCAGCCCTACATAACACTTAAGCATGCATTACGGAAAGTCAAATTAATGGAAAACAAAATAAAAGGCAAACTACTCTAACTGGAGTTTGAAAATAGTGAATAAAATAAGCATCCATTCCAGGAAAAACATACTCAAAGTCAGGAACAAAACATGGCAAGAGTGAAAGTGACTCTAACCTTGTTAGTTAAAAAGGTAACCTGGGACAAAGATAGAAGGACATGCAAAGGGAAAGCTTCAGTTGACCTTTCAAAAAAGTTTAAATGTCATTTAGCCCTTTTTTATTCATTAGTCATTAGTTGAGCAACTGAGAAAGAAGTTTTTGTCAATTTAATTTTTGCCATTTCTTTGGTACTCACTTAAGAGTACTCATTTGCCCGGCCAGTGTGGGTCAGTGGTTGAACACTGACCCATGAACCAAAAGGTCACAGTTCCATTACCCATCAGGACACACGCCTGGATTTCAAGTTCCATCCCCAGTGGGGGCTGTTCAGGAGGCAGCCAATCAATGATTCTTTTTCATCAACCATGCTATCTCACCCTCCCACTCCCTTCTCTCTGAAATCAATAAAAACACTTTTTAAAAATAAGAGTACTTTCTATAGGACAAGAAGAGTCAGGCCACCTGAGCTACCCTTGGCACTAAGACAATAAAGGACTGGTTATCTACGCAATTATAAGATCAGAACTGAAATCATGTACTTTCAACTCAGTCTTTTCATCGTTGCCTTTCATTCATGTGATGCTGTTAATAAGAAATGTCAAAAGTGCTTTTCATGTTGTTTTTTTCATTTTAATTTATATAGTGCATCATTCTCTTTCAAATTTTTTGAAACATTTCAATTCTTAATGTTCCATTTTTTAAATACTTTACATATTGAAAAAATTTAATGTGATAAATAAGCTACATACCAGCATAGAAGTTAAAAAGCTATTAACCTGGTATATTTGTCTTTACATATCTTATTAAATAAATCATAGGAGATATGGCTAGAGATCCCTGCTTCCATTTCTTCCCTTCTCTTTCTTCTCTAAGAAAAAAATACCACATATTATGCTAAAAATGCTATATAGAGTTCCACACTTATCTTCAAATTTTTAAACATATATACATCCAGAAACAACTTATGTTATTCTTTTTTTAATGTACATAAATGAATATTTCTTGTACAACTGGATTTTTCATTCAATACTGTATTGAGATGTCTAGGTTGCGGTATACAGATCTAGCTCATCCATTTTAACAGCTTAATAATATTCTACCACATTAATGAACAGTAATTTATATTCCCTTTAACTGAGGAGCACTATGGCTGTTTCCACTTTTTCATTATGGAACAGCCCTTCACAGCTCTCCTTCCTGCACAGTGGTAAACACCTAAAAGAGTGCCAGTGTTTCCTGTGCCCCATATCCTAACGAAGACTTGGTGTTTGTTAGCAGACCTTTTGCCCATCAAATGGACACAAAACAGACTCTCCTATGGTTTTTAACTTTATCTTCTCCAGTCTATGACTTGCCTTTCCATAACAGTTTCTGAGGCAGAGACAGTTGCTCCTCAACATCAGCTTTCCCCTTCCACAATAACGGAACTGTGGCTAGGAGGCAGCTGCCTAGGCAAGAGCCACATTTTCTATAATGTCCACCCTCCCCTCTCTCTTGGCAGCTAGGTTCACACCTGTGATTAGCTGTCAAACATGAAATGTAAATGGAACTTCTATGTGCCACTTCCTTTAAGAAATGAGTATGTGTCCTCCATATTCTCCCCTTCCACTACCAGCTGGATATGGGCTAGGACAAGCCTTAAAAGACAGCAAACCTATCAGCGAGAAGGAACCTGGTTCCTCAAAAACCCATATCGAGGAGTGTGATTCATCCATCTGGCAGATCCCTCTAAATGATGACTGAGTGGAAATAAACTTCTATTGTCTCTAAATTATTACCTTGTTGTTGTTTTCACTATTTGTCAATTGTTCCTCGTATCTTAAATAATACAGTGGCCCTAGGCAAGTAGAAGTTATTTAAGAAAACATCTCCTATCCTAAGTTAACAAAGAGATTTTCCCGTAACTATTGTTTAAGTTTTACGGCTTTACTTTAAATACTGAAGTCTTAACTCCTATCCATGAAGAGCTCTCACTTTATAGTCAGACCTCAGTCCCTGAAAGTCTCCATCTCAAACAACTGCAGTTCTCAACCAAGTGGTTCACAGAAAAAATGTCTCGGTTGTCAACCAAAACTTCAGTTTCTGACCAGACAACCTTTTCATGCGGATACCTCAGCATCTCAGCATGACAAAGGAGAGGATGTTTTTGTTGCTGGCTGAAATCAATGATTAGTACAATTAAAAAATATATATACACACACACACACACACATATATATGTATATGTATATATATATGTGTATGTGTGTGTGTGTGTGTGTGTGTGTGTGTGTGTGTATATATATATATATATTCTTGATTTCAAAGAGGAAGGGAGAGGGAGAGAGATATAAAAAACATCAGTGGTGAGAGAGAATCTCTGATTAGCTGCCCCCCGCGCGCCCCCCGCGCGCCCCCCGCGCGCCCCCCGCGCGCCCGCTGAGCGCCCCCTGCACCCAGCAGGGCCATATACCCTGACTGGGCCTGAACCAAGATCTCATGGCTCACAGGTCGACGAGCCATGCTGGCTGGGCAATAATTAGTACAATTTTAAAACACAGAGAGACCATCAGGAGTGATAATGTTGCTAAGGATGTGAAAGTGCCTATAAAACAACAATTACTGGCAACTGAATAGGTAGAAAAACTGTTGTTGATTGGATAAACACAAAGCAGTTAGCCAGTGATAGCATTTAGGAAGCAGTGATATATTAAAAATTCATTTAAGGCTAGTAGCGGATGGTTTGATAAATTTAGGAAGTGTTTATTTATAGATTAAACAGTACATTAGACATGCACTGTATATAAGAAAGTTATGTGTATTAACCTTATCTCTCTGCATTCTTGGAATTTTCCAGAAATCAATTTCCCAGTTCACTTTGCTGTCTTAAGTTGGGTCTAATCTGTTTTTGTTTTTATTTTTAATGACTATACTTTTTATTTTATAGTTCAAATATAAATGGCTTCTGCTCTCTTTTCCTAGCACACTGTTTTTCTTCTTATGATTGAGGCCTTCTTTTATGTTTTATTTTATTTTAAATATACTTATTTTTATAGGCTATCTGACTTAAATTAGTGCTAAGATTTTAATCTTGCTATTTGCCGGGCCTGCTGACAGGCAGAGATAGCAATTTTTCTCAAATGGTTTGTAACTTGGGATTGGTGGTAAATCTTTAGTGGCTATTTGTGAGCAAGTCCTACATTGTAGGTACAGCTTTTCAGAAAGATTTTTTATTTGCTTCCACTGGGTGACTGGGAAATATCATCTGCCACTTTGCTAATTTAACAGTTTAGGACGTACGATGTGTATAAATAAAAAACTAAAATAAAGCCATGGACCAATCAGTTCAGGGTTACACATTCTCCAAATGGATGTTTTCTTCTCTTCCTAATTTTAGAGGGAGACAGACCAGATTCCTTGCCACCTCTCTAGAATGGTAGTTTGAATTTTTCTCAATTTTGCTTTCACCAACAGTGTAACTCTAGAAAAGTAGCTGTTTTATGTATTCATCTCAGCACCAGGTCCCCACCATGACCTAACTAAATGTCAGGAGAGGGACCTCCATCTTTGGCCAATCCCTGTATCACAGCTGCAAAATAGTCTTAAATAGTCACCAGTTCAGCCCTGATTTACCCCTCATTTCTGAACTTATTCTAGGAGCGGGGTCTAGGGTTGGTTATTTATTTAGTTATTTATTTCGTCTGTTTATTTATTTATTTATTTTAAATTTCTTTATTAGTTATGGTATTACATATGTGTCCTTATTCCCTCATTACCCCCCAAGTCTCCCATCCCCTTCCCCCGCTGTTGTCTGTGTCCATTGATTAGGCTTATATGCATGCATATAAGTCCTTTGGTTGATCTCTACCCTTACCCCAACCCGCCGCTACCTTCCCTGAGGTTTGACATTCTGATTGATGTTTCTCTATCTCTGGATCTGTTTTTGTTCATCAGTTCATATTGTTCATTATAATCCATAAATGAGTGAGATAATGTGATATATATCTTTCTCTGACTGGCTTATTTCACTTAGCATAATGCTCTCCAGCTCCATTCATGTTGTTGCAAATGGTAAGAACTCCTTCTATTTTTCCGCAGTGTAGTATTCCATTGTGTAGATGTACCACAGTTTTTTAATCCACTCATCTGCTGATGGGCACTTAGGCTGTTTCCAAACCTTAGCTACGGTGAATTACACTGCTACGAACATAGGGGTGCATATATCCTTTCTGATTCATGTCTCTAGTTTTTTGGGATATATTCCTAGAAGTGGGATCACTGGGTCAAAAACTTTCCTGATGCGGTGAAGAAAAATAGTTACACAAGCACAGAGAATCCCAAACAGGATGAATATGAAAAGACCCACACCAAGACACATCAAAATTATGATGGCAAATATTCAGGACAAAGAGAGAATCTTAAAGGTTGCACAATAGAGACAGAAAGTTACATACAAGGGAGTTCCCATTAGATTATCAAATGATTTCTCAACAGAACATATCAGGCCAGAAAAGAATGGAAGGAAATTTACGAAGTGATACAAACAAAGGGACTGAACCCAAGAATACTCTATCCAGAAAGGCTATCATTCAAAATTGAAGGGGAAATAAGGAAATTCACAGATAGAAAAATGCTAAGGGAGTTTGTCACTACAAAGCCAGAAATGCAAGAAATGCTAAAGGGACTGTTGTAAAAAGAAGAAATAAAAAGGTAAGAAGAAACACAGACACAAAAAATAAAAATGGCTACCAACAAGTACTTTTCAATAATAACTTTAAATGTAATAGACTAAATGCTCCAATCAAAAGACACTGAGTGGCTGAATGGATAAAAAAAACATGACCCATATATATGATGTCTATAAGAGACCCACCTCAGAAAATGGAACTCACACAGACTGAAAGACAAGTGGACAGACTGAAAGACATTCAGGCAAGTGGAAATGAAAAAAAAGCTGGAGTAGCAGTAGTTATATATGACAAAAAAAGACCTCTAAATAAAGGCCATAAGAAGAGACAAGGAAGTCCACTTCATAATAATAAAGGGATTGATATAAAATTGACTATAACCCTGGTAAACATATATGTACCCAATGCAAGAGCACCCAAATACATAACAAAACTCCTGGAAGATATCAATGGAGAGATTAACAACAACACAATAGTGTTGGGGACTTTAATATACCACTGACATCATTGGATAAATTTTGTAGACAAAAAAAAAAATCAGCAAAGAAACAGCAATTCTAAATGACTCACTAGATCAGATGGACCTAATTGACATCTTCAGATCATTTCACACCAAAGCCACAGAATATACGTTCTTCTCAAGTGCACATGGGACATTTTAAAAAATAGACCACATATTGGGTCACAAGCAAGGTCTACCCAAATTCAAGAAGACTGACATCATGTCCAGCATTTTCTCAGACAACAATGGCATAATATTAGAAATAAACTACAATAAAAACATTCCAAAAAATTCAAACACCTGGAAGCTGAATAGCATGCTATTAAACAATGACTAGGTTACCAATGAGATCAAAGAAATTAAAAACATCCTGGAGACTAATGACAATAAAAACACAACAATGCAAATGCTATGGGACACAATGAAAGCAGTCCTGAGAGGGAAGTTTATAGTTCCACAGGCTTACCTCAAAAAACAAGAAAAAACGTTAACAAATTATCTAACTCTACAACTCAAAGAATTAGAAAGAGAGCAATAAGAAAAGCCCACAGTGAGCAGAAGGAAGAAAATAAAGATCAGAGCAAAAATGCATGACAGAGAGACAAAAAACAAAACAAAACAAACAAACAAACAAACAAAAAACCAATACAAAAGATCAACAAAACCGAAAGCTGGTTCTTTGAAAGGAAAAACAAGATTGATGAACCGCTAGCCAGGTTCACCAAGAAGCAAAGAGAGAATACAAATAAGCAAAATCAGAAATGAAAGAGGCAAAATAACAACAGACCCCACAGAAATACAAAGGATTGCAAAAAAGTAATATGAACAACTCTATTCTAACAAACTATACAACCTGGAGGAAATGGACACATTCCTAGAAAAATACAATCTTCCAAAACTCACTCAGGAAGATTCTAAAAATCTCAATAGGCTGATGACTATGGAAGAAATTGAAGCAGTCATCAAAAAGCTTCCAGCAAAGTAAAGCTCAGGGCCATATGGCTTCACAGGGGAGTTTTACCAAACATTCAAGGAAGAACTTAAACCTATCCTCCTCAGAATATTTCAGAAAATTCAAGAGGAAGGAACACTTCCAAGTTCATTCTATGAAGCCAGCATACCAAGACCAGATAAAGATAACAAACACAATGAAAGAGAATTACAGGCCAGTATCTCTCATAAACATAGATGCCAAAATCCTCAACAAAATTCTAGCAAATCGGATCCAGGAGCACATCAGAAAGATGATACATCATGACCAAGTAGGATTTATCTCGAGGATGCAAGGATGGTACAATATGCGCAAATCAATACATGTGATACATCACATAAACAAATTGAGAGATAAAAAACACACACAGTCATATCAATTGATGCAGAAAAAGCATTTGACAAAATCCAACACCATTTCTTTAAAAAATATATATATTTTATTGATTTTTTACATACAGGAAGGGAGAGGGATAGTTAGAAACATTGATGAGAGAGAAACATTGATCAGCTGTCTCCTGCACACTCCCCACTGGGTGTGTGCCCACAACCAAGGTACATGCCCTTGAGCGGAAATGAACCTAGACCCTTGAGTCCTCAGGCCGGCGCTCTATCCACTGAGCCAAACCGGTTAGAGCTCCAACACTCTTTCCTGATAAAAACTCTCAGAAAAGTGGGAATAGAAGGATCATACCTCAACATAATAAAAGCCATATATGACAAACCCACAGCTAACATCATACTCAATGGACAAAAACTAAAACCATTTCCCCTAAGAACAGGAATAAGACAGAGATGCCCACTGTCACCACTCCTGTTAGACATAGTACTGGAAGTACTAGCCATTGGATCAGACAAGAAGAAGAAATAAAAGGCATCTAAATTGGAAAAGAGGAAGTAAAATTGTCCTTATTTGCAGATGATATGATACTGTACATAGAAAACCCTAAAAACTCCATAAAAAAATTAGTAGACTTAATCAATTAATTTGGCAATGTAGCAGGATAAAAAATGACATTTCTATACAATGATAATGAACTTACAGAGAAACTAAAAAACCAATCACATTTACCATCACATCAGAAAGATTAAGATACCTTCTAACTAAAGAGGTAAAAGACCTATACATGGGAAACTACAGGACCCTGAAAAAAGAACTAGAGGAAGACATAAACAGATGCAAGAACATACTGTGTTCATGAACTAGTAGAATCAACATAATCACAATGTCCATACTACCCAACACAATCTATAAATTCAATGCACTTCCCATTAAAATACCAATGGTATATTTCACAGATCTAGAACCAACTCTCCAAAAATTCATCTGGAATCAAAAAAAGACCCTGAATAGCTGTAGCAATCCTGAGGAAGAAGAATAAAGTAGGTGGGATCTCAATACCAGATATCAAGCTGTATTACAAAGCCACTGTTCTCACAATTGTCTGGTACTGGCTCAAGAACAGACATATAGATCAATGGAATAGAATAGAGAATCCAGAAATTGACCCAAACCACTATGCTCAATTAATATTTGACAAAGGAGGCATGAACATACAATGGAGTCAAGACAGTCCCTTCAATAAATGGTGTTGGGAAACTTGGACAGATACATTCAAAAAAATGAAACTAGACCACCAACTTACACCATACACAAAAATAAACTCAAAATGGATCAAGGATTTAAACATATGGCGGGAAACCATAAAAATACTAGAGGAATCCACAGGCAGCAAAATCTCAGATATATGCAGAAGCAATTTCTTCACCGATACTGCTCCTAGGGCAATGGAAACTAAAGAGAAAATAAACAAATGAGACTACATCAAAATAAAAAGCTTTTGCACAGCAAAGGAAACTATCACCTAAACAATAGGGTTGGTTATTTAATCCAAATTAATTCTGGTGCTTGTATTCTCCTGCGTATTTCTGTATTCAATCTGTTGGGATATGTTGCTTTCATTGAAGAAAATCTGGCCTCACAAAGACTTGTAGTTGGAAGTAAGACTAGTCTTTTGTAGCTAACTAGATATTTGTTCACATTACACCAAAACTCTACAAGTGGTAGATTTTTAGAGGCAAGTTGCAGTGTAGAATTTGAAACCATATCAATGAGCCTTCCATACTCCATATTACATTAAAACACAGGTCTCTCCTGCACTTTTCCTTGCCCTTTTACCCATGTATGATTCTGTAACATCCTGCCTTTGTCATTTGGAAAATAGTGCTTCACTGAGTTATGCAGATATTTCAAGTGTTTATACAGTTCATGGTACAGCAACAACAACAAAATTCCATTTGTTAATATCATCATTAATGCCATCCAAAAAAGGTTTTAAGTATTGGGAAGTTGGCAAACTCGTGGTTTAATAGAAAAATAAACCTCTTACATATTATACAAGTTTTTGAAATTTTCAATACTTTCTTTCAAGCTTGAATTTTATCATTGGCATCAATACAGTTCGCTGTCTTTGAAGTGACAGGCTCACTTTAATCATGTGAGACAATGTCTTTCAAATACCACCTACTCTGAATAAACATAATTTCTATGGCAGTAATTCTTTTAAGTTAAAAAGTATCCTATGAAAAAAGCAGATAATTTAGTTTTCTTTGATATGCAGCAAAGTATTTTCTGAGTATTTTTCATATTAAAAACACTTGAGAGTAAAAAGAAAGTGTACTCAATGGTTCCAACTTAAAGCTTCATCAACCACATTTTTAATTAAAACTGGCATTAGTTTCGGCCAGAGAACCTCCCATAACCACATCAAAATTACAACTAAGCTACAGAACAACTATCACTTAACACCACCTGAAATCCAGCTGAACAAAAGTCCTATTACTAGGAAATTAAAAAAAAAGCCACCTTGGAACTAGTAGGGGTGGTTCCACAACCACGTGTGGTGGTTAAAAATTGGGAGGGATATCTCAGCTGCAGAGGTCTCCCTGAGAAGTGAGGAGTTCTATCCCCAAACCAGGTCCCCCAGCCCAGAGTTCCAGTGCCAGAAAGAGAAATCCCCATAAGTTCTGGCTGTGTTAACCAGCAGGGATTGTGGCTGAGTGAGAAAGAGGCTGCTAGAGTCCAAAGCAGTTCCTCTTAAAAAGCCTACACACATTTACTCAGACTCACTCACTCTGAGTTCCAACATTTAAGCAACAGCTCAGAAAGCACTAGGGACATACGAGGAGGAACTGAATCATCTGGCTTTGTGGTGAGAGTTCAAGGGGCAGATTTCTCCCAGAAAATAAAGTGCTGGCTAAAGCCATCATTCCTTTTAAAGGCCCTCCCCCAACAGAGCTGACAGGTGGGAGCCATCAACCTGGCAAACACTGTTTGCCCATTCCTGGTGATTCCCTGAGACCCAGACCCACGCAAGCCACTTCCAGTGGCTTTTCCATACAAATGGCCTGTCTTTGTTCATACCAGGGACTTCCCTAAAATTTCTCAAAGATCCACAAACCCCAAACAAGCAGCATCTGGCCTCAGCTTGTCCCATATCTTATACAAAGTGGCCCAAGATGGACACTAATAGTAGCCAGCCAAGATTTGCAGCTTGGTCTCTCCTGGGTACCTCTAAGCCCAGCACAAATATAAACCTTCTACAGATCACTCTGTGGTTCATGCCAGGTGTCCTCAGGCAGGGCACAAACAGCGGCTGATATTGACCTAGACCTCCCAAAAGGCCCCAGAGCCAGCACACCTGGTGGACAACTTCAGAGCACACAAAAGCATCACCCAACCACCTCCACAAAGGACACAATCAAGGGGCAGCTCATCAAGAACCAGAGCCCTCCTGAAACAGATCCTGCTCCATGGAATGGGCTCCTGCACATCAGGTTCTCAGCTATCGTCAGGGCCAGTTCTCATAGCAGACTGGCCTGGGGATAAATCACTCCTATTGACAATAGCAATCAAGGCTCAACTATAATGGGAAGGTATCCAGAGCCCACATTGGGGAGGGGTAAGGAGGGCACCAGGAGCTCCCAGCTTTGGTGACCCAGGAAAGTGCACCACTAGGCCGACAGAGCACCTACTACATAAGGCCATTTGATCAAAACCAGGAGATGTAGCAGCTCTGCCTAACATTTAAAAACATCCACAGGGCCGAGACCGGTTTGGCTCAGTGGATGGAGCGTCGGACTGCGGACTGAATGGTCCCAGGTTCGATTCCGGCAAGGGCATATACCTTGGCTGCGGGCACATCCCCAGTAGGGGCGTGCAAGAGGCGGCTGATCGATGTCTCTCTCTCATTGATGTTTCTGACTTTCTATCCCTCTCCCTTCCGCTCTGTAAAAAATCAATAAAATATATTAAAAAAAAAAAAAACATCCACAGGGATGCTGCCAAAATGAGGAGACAAAAAACATACCCCAAATAAAAGAAAAGAACCAAACTCCAGAAAAAGAACGAAATAAAATGGAGACAAGTAACCTACCAGATGCAGAGATCAAAACACTGGTAGTAAGGATGCTCAATGAACTTAAGGGAAGAGTAGATGAACTTAGTGAGAATTTAAACAAAGACATAGCAAACATAAAAAGAGAGCTAGAAAACATTAAAAAAAGAGTCAGAAATGAAGAATAAACTAAATGAAATGAAGAATACATCACAAGGAATCAAGGTAGAGTAGATGAAGATGAAAATCAAATCAGCAATTCAGAAGGAAGCAAACAACAGAGAGTTGGAAAAGCAAAACAAAACAAACAAAACAAACAACACAAAATAATTCCTTAAAATGAGCTTAATTTAAGGACTCTATGGGACAACTTCAAAAGTACCAACATTCATATCAACAAAATGCCAGAAGGGAAAGAGAAAGAGAAGTTGAAAACCTACTTGAAAAAATGACAGAAAATATCCCCTAAACTGGTTAAGGAAATAGACATACAAGTCCAGGAAACAGAGAGTCCCAAACAAGATGAATCTAAACAGACCTACAACAAGACAAATTATAATTAAAATGCAAAAGGTTAAAGACAAAGAGAGAATCTTAAAAGGAACATGAGAAAAGAGTTAGTTACCTACAAGGCAGCTGTCATTAGACTGTCAGCTGATTTATCAACAGAAACTTTATAAGTCATAAGGGAAGGGCAAGAAATGCTCAAAGTGATGAAAAGCAAGGACCTATAGTCCGTATTACTCTATCCAGCAAAGCTATCATTAAAAATTGAAGGACAGGAGGAACCAAGATGGCAGCATAGGTAAAACACCTATCTTGCCGTCATACACAGCAATTTTAAAACTACAACTTAACGAAAGAACAAACACCTTCCAGAATCACCAGAAAGCTGGCCAAGTGAAAATTCCACAAATAAAAGTGAAGATAAGACACTGTGACTTGGAGGAGCAGCGGCGGACAGCATTGAAGATTCGCACGGAGTTAGAGGTTTGGAGTGCACACCAGTGGATAGGGCGGGCGGCTGAAAACCGGCCAGTTTTCTCGAATGGGGAGACAAAGACGTCCCACTGGACTGATTCTCCAGCTCTGGGTGAAGTCTAGGGAACCCACTACCATACGGGGTAAAAACTGGACAGTGGGAGGGCACGCGGAAGCTCAGGTGCTGCTGGGTCTGCCGGCTTGTGGAGAAGGGAGCTTGCGAGTGAATTTGGGAACAGTGCAGCTGTGTGACCTAGTAGAGAGTGCTCTCAACTTGCTCTCTCATTCGGGAAACCATCAGACTGCTTTGTTTTATGACCCTGGGTGAGACCTTGGGTGTGCAGACACATTTGGGGAGAGTCTGAATTCCCCGGCAGCCAGTGGAGCTCGGCAGCGGCTATCTTTCAGAGGTGCTGGCGGCCATTGCCCCCGGCACAGAGTCCCTGGGGCCGCATAGGGTGGAGCTAACGCTGTCTGCTTGGCCCGGAGACTCCGCCCATCCAACCTGAGCACAGCTGAACTTCACAGACAATTGGCCTGGAGGTCAACCCCTCCAAGTGCTAACAATGATTAACCTGAGCTTAACTTCAGCAAGAATGTGCAACCCATATCCACCTCAGGTAACTGGGGAGGCTGAGCCACTGTCCCTAGTAGGAAGTCTACCACACAAAGCTAATTGACCAACTCAGGAAAGCAGCCACCATGCAGAGACATGGAAAGAAATTAGATGTGAAAGAAATGGAGGGAAAAAAAAACGACTGGACATGGAATTCAAAACCACGGTTATAGGACTTCTCAAGACGCTCCAACAAAAGGTTGAGGCCTATAAGGAAATAAGCAAGACCACAAAGGAAATGAATGAGACCCTCAAGGATATAAATGAGACCTGCAAGGAAATGATCAAGACCAACGTGGAAATGATCAAGACCAACGTGGAAATGAATGAGTCCTACAAGGAAATGAAGGAGACCCTCAAGGATATAAAGGAGACTCTCAAGGATATGAAAAACGACCAACCAGAAATTGAGCATACACTGACTGAAATAAAAAATATTATACAAAGACCTAAAAGTGCTCTGGAGCACCCCAAGAACCATGTTAAAGATTTGAAATACAAAGAGGTAAAATCCACTCAGTTGAAAAAGCAAGAAACCAAAAGAATCCAAAATATTGAAGATAGTGTAAGCGGCCTCTGGGACAACCTCAAGCATACCAACATCCGAATTATAGGGGTGCCAGAAAAAGAGAGAGAGCAAGACAATGGAAACCTATTTGAAGAAATAGTGACCAAAAACTTCCCACACCTGGTGAAAGAAATTGACTTAGGAGTCCAAGATGTGCACCGAACCCCAATATATAGGAACCTTAAGAGGACCACACCAAGGCACATCATAATTAAAATGCCAAGAGCAAAAGACAAAGAGAGAATATTAAAAGCAGCAAGAGAAAAACAGATGGTTACCTATAAGGGAGCACCCATATGATTGTCAGCGGATTTCTCAACAGAAACGATGCAGGCCAGAAGGGAGTGGCAAGAAATATTCAAAGTGATGAACAGCAAGAATCTACAACCAAGATTACTCTATCCAGCAAAGCTATCATTCAGAATTGAAGGTCAGATGAAGTGCTTCGCAGATAAGAAAAAGCTAAAGGAGTTCATCACCACCAAACCAACATTATATGAAATGCTGAAAGATATTCTTTAAGAAGAGGAAGAAGAAAAAGGTAAAAGTGCAAACTAGCAACAACAAATACACATCTATCAACAAATGAATCTAAAAATCAAGTGAATTAATAAGCTGATGAACAGGATAAACTGGTGAATGTAACAGAATCATGGACATAAAGAGGGAATGGACTGACAACTCTTTTTTTTTTTTTTTTTTTTAGCCAGGTGTCAGTGTCCTTTATAATGGAGGAAGAGAGGATTACAGGGAAATTTGTTTCAGCCTTAGTCCAAACACGATTTAAAGGACTTACAGAACATGGCTTCACACAGAACTGTGTTAGTGGGGAAGGGCTAATAAGGGGAGTGGTAAACATAACCAGTAAAATTCAGGGATAAAAAAATACCCACACAAGTCCATGGAGTACAAAGGAACACAGAAGACTACTCCCTGAGCCGACAGTGCATCAGGGCACAAGGTAGGGTGGGTGCAATGGATTAGCCACTAAATGGCTTTGGTAATAACGATAATTCTGAAACCTGTTCTAATTGTTTTGAGAAATTCTTCTCCTGGACAGGTCAAAGATTGTGCTTTAAAAATGTCATCAGAAGAAGAAAAAAAATGGCGGCGGAACGGAGGGATTCGATCTGAATCTGCTCACAGGGTAGAGGGAGGGAGCAGCTGAGAGTCGCACAGGGAGCATTTGTCGGAGACTAGGGGGACAGCTGTGCTCCAGGAGAAGATAGAGGACTGCTGCGCTGGCCTCCCCAGCCTGAGAGGCCCCAGTACTGTTGGGTTCTCTCCCTGAGCCAACTGCGCGAGGAGGCGCGCGGAGGCGGACCAGGACATCTTGAACGAGAGGAGCCGGAAAACATACAGCTGCCGTTCCGGTACCGGCGGGACCTCTGGGGCTCCCGGAGCACCGGCGACCAGGTGGCGCACAGAGCCCAGGGAGCTCTAAACTCCAGCAAGGAAAGGTCAGATTTCCCTGGGGGTACTTTGGGCGCGAAACTGAGGGGGCTGGCAGTCTGGGAGATCTGCACCTCGGAACTCAAAACCTGGAGAGCTGCACCTGAAATAGAATCTGTGGCTGTTGAAGCTGGTGAACTTGGGAGAGGGCCCTTGGAGCTGGTGGCAGAGTTGATCCCTGGAGCGCAATCAGTTTGGACCTGACAGAGGGGGGAAGCCCGGAAGATTTTGGGAGGGTTCTGGCTGCTAAAACAGCAGTCACCATTAGAGAGGCAGTATTGTTTACTTCAGGATAGAGAGGACCAATAGACCCAGAAGTCAATCTAGAAACACTGCCACCCAGGGGCCAAATCACAAATTGACTCTTATGTGACAGGGAATTGATTATATCTTTTCTTCGACCTTGGGAATACAGTCTATTTTCATCTACACTTTAGTATCTTTTACTCTACCTCAACTTCACCTTTATACCACCACTCTCTGGCTAACCTTTCCCTATTTAGTGCCTTGTTTCCCTTACACTTTTCCCGCTTTAGATTTACCTAATTCTTTCCCCTTACCCCCTGTTAAAATTTCACCCCACTGATATATCTAATCTCTAACCACCTAATCCAAGCGCATATATACCTCTAGCTTCTCTGACTTCACTATCTTAAAGTGTTTTTAGCCCTGTCCTGTTGTTGTTGTTTACTTGACTGTTGATTACATTGATTTTTTAAGCAGGTTTATGAGATTGATTTGCTTATTCTGTTATTTTGGTTTGTCTTGTAGGGGGGGTTATTTTTATTTTTGGTGTTGTTTCTTGTTTTGTTGTCCTCATCTGCATTGTTTTTGAGATAGATTTTTGCTTCTGTGTTCCCTCACCTCTCTTGATATTAGTAGTTGTATGTAATTTGTATCAATCTCCAAGTACTTGTTGCAGGTTTTGGTTCGGATTAGGGGCTATCCTATAGGAGTTTTCACCCCACATTTATAATTTACTCCTTTTATTTCTTTTTTTCTTCTCCCCCTTTTCCCATTATCATTTTGGCATTCCTGTCTTTCTTTTTTGTGAGTGTATGTGTTTGGGGGGGTCTCTTTCTTTTTTGTGTGAGTGTGGGTGTGTGAGTGTCTGTGTGGGTCTGGGGGAGGTTCTCTTTCTTTTTTCCCACCTATCACCAAATTTGCCTTTCTCTGGCAGTCACCTTTATTTGGAATTACAATTACTTTGACTACATTCCGGTTCAGTGCCTGGTGCGTTGCACCTGGTTGTGTTGTATTTTGTGCCTTTAAATCAACACAGGAGAGTGAGAACTACATAACCACATACACAGAGAAGAGAGACCATGGGAAGACAAAGAAATAGCCCACATATGAAAGAAAAGCAAGGCTCGCCAGAAAAGGAGGTAAACGAAATGGAAGTTAACAACCTGTCAGAGAAAGAATTCAGAGAAATGGTCATAAGGTGGCTGAAAAGAATGGAAGACAAATTTGATAATATGAGTAAGACCCAAGAGGAAATGAGGAAGACCCAGGAAGAAATGATGAAGAGCCATGAAGAAATGAAAAGTGACATTGCTGAAGTAAAGAACTCAATAGAAAGTATTAAGAGTAGACTAGAAGAAGCAGAGGATCGCATCAGTGAGCTAGAAGACCAGGTAGGAAAAAATAACCAAGTAGAGCAGCTACTAGAAAAAAAAATTAAAAAGCAGGAGGAGAGCCTAAGAGAACTTTGGGACAACATGAAACAAAACAACATCCGTATAATTGGGCTTCCAGAAGGACAGGAAACTGAGCAAGGAATAGAAAACCTGTTGGAAGAAATAATGACAGAAAACTTTCCTGGTATAGGAAAGGAAAAACCCACACAAATCCAAGAAGCTCACAGAGTCCCAAGCAAAATAAACCCCAAAAGACCTACGCCAAGGCATATTATAATTAAATTGGCAAACACCAATGACAAAGTAAGAATCTTAAAAGCTGCCAGAGAGAGACAAAAAGTCACCTACAAAGGAACACCCATCAGACTAACAAGTGATCTCTCAACAGAAACCTATCAGGCCAGAAGGCAGTGGAATGAAATCTACAAAGTCATGCAAAGGAAGGGTCTGAATCCTAGAATACTGTACCCAGCAAGGCTCTCAATCAAAATTGAAGGTCAAATCAGGAGCTTCACAGATAAAAAAGGACTAAGGGAATTCGTCACCACCAAACCAGCAATGCAAGAAATGCTAAAGGATCTGCTGTAAAAAGAAATAGGAAGCGAAGAAGGATCACAGGGGCAAAGAACAAAAATGGCAACATATAAGCACCTATCAATAATAACTTTAAATGTAAACGGGTTAAATGCTCCAATCAAAAGACATAGGGTAATAGACTGGATAAGAAAACACAACCCATGTATCTGCTGTCTACAAGAAACCCACCTCCGAAAAAAAGACGCACACAGACTGAGGATGAAAGGTTGGAAAAAAGTTATTCAGGCGAATGGAAATGAAAAAAAAGCTGGGGTAGCCATACTTATATCTGACAAATTAGATCTCAAAGTGAAGGACATAACAAGAGATAAAGAAGGCCACTTCATAATACTAAAGGGAGCAATTCAACAAGAAGAAATAACTCTTGTAAACATATACGCACCCAATACAGGAGCACCCAAATATATACAAAAATTCCTAGAGGACATCAAGGGAGAGATAGACAGCAATACAATCATAGTAGGAGACTTTAATACCCCATTATCACCATTGGACAGATCCTCTAAACAAAAAATCAGTAAAGAAACATCAATTCTCAATGACTCACTGGACCAGATGGAATTAATTGACATCTTCAGATCATTTCACCCCAAAGCCACAGAATATACATTCTTTTCAAGTGCCCATGGGTCATTCTCAAAGATAGACCATGTATTAGGTCATAGGCAAAGTCTCTCCAAATTCAAGAAGATAGAAATCATATCAAGTATATTCTCAGATCACAGTGGCATAAAGCTGGAAATCAACTACAATAGAAACAATCCAAAGAAATCGAACACATGGAGACTAAACAGCATGCTATTAAACTATGACTGGGTTACTAGAGAGATTAAGGAAGAGATAGAAAACATCATGGAAACAAATGACAATGATAGCACAACAATCCAAAATCTATGGGACACAGTGAAAGCAGTTCTGAGAGGGAAGTTCATAGCTCTACAATCCTACTGCAAAAAACTAGGAACAGCGGCAATAAATTATCTAACCCAACAACTCAAAGAGTTAGAAAGAAAGCAACAAGAAAAGCCCAGTGTAAGCAGAAGGAAGGAAATAGCAAAGATCAGAGCAGAAATAAATGACATAGAGACCAAAGAAACAATACAGAAAATCAACGAAACCAAGAGCTGGTTCTTTGAAAGGATAAACAAGATTGATGAACCTCTAGCCAGACTCACCAAGAAGCAAAGAGAGAGGACCCTAATAAATAAAATCAGAAATGAAAGAGGTGAAATAACAACAGACCCCATTGAAATACAAAAGATTGTTAAAAAATACTATGAACAACTCTACTCCAACAAACTGGACAACCTGGAGGAAATGGATATGTTTCTAGAAAAATATAACCTCCCAAAACTCAATCAAGAAGAATCTAAACAACTCAATAGACCAATAACTGTGGAAGAAATTGAAGCAGTCATCATAAAGCTTCCAGCAAACAAAAGCCCAGGGCCAGACGGCTTCACAGGGGAGTTTTACCGAACATTCAAGGAAGAACTAAAACCTATACTCCTCAGACTATTCCAGAAAATTCAAGAGGATGGAAAACTTCCAAACTCCTTCTATGAAGCTAGCATCACCCTAATACCAAAACCAGATAAAGACGACACAATGAAAGAGAATTACAGGCCAATATCCCTCATGAATATAGATGCCAAAATCCTCAATAAAATTCTAGCAAATCGGATCCAGCAGTACATCAGAAAGATCATACACCACGACCAAGTAGGATTTATCCCAGGAATGCAAGGATGGTACAATATCCGCAAATCAATAAATGTGATACATCACATAAACAAATTGAGAGATAAAAATCACATAGTCATATCAATTGATGCAGAAAAAGCATTTGACAAAATCCAACATCCTTTCTTAATGAAAACTCTCAATAAGGTAGGAATAGAAGGATCATACCTCAACATAATAAAAGCCATATACGATAAACCCACAGCATACATCATACTCAATGGGCAAAAACTACAACCATTTCCCCTAAGAACAGGAACAAAACAGGGTTGCCCACTTTCACCACTCCTGTTCAACATAGTACTGGAAGTATTAGCCATTGCAATTAGACAAGAAGAAGAAATAAAAGGCATCCAAATTGGAAAAGAAGAAGTTAAGCTATCCTTATTTGCAGATGACATGATATTGTACATAAAAAACCCGAAAGACTCCATAAAAAAGTTAGTAGATTTAATAAATGAGTTCAGCAATGTAGCAGGCTACAAAATTAATGCCAAGAAATCTATGGCATTTCTATACACTAATAGTGAACTTACAGAAAGAGAGACTAAAAAAGCAATCCCATTTACCATCACACCAAAAAAATTAAGATACCTAGGAATAAACTTAACTAAGGAGGTAAAAGATCTATTTGTGGAAAACTACAGGACACTGAAAAAAGAGATAGAGGAAGATGTAAACAGGTGGAAGAACATTCCATGTTCATGGATTGGGAGAATCAACATAATTAAAATGTCCATACTACCCAAAGCAATCTATAAATTTAATGCACTCCCCATTAAAATACCAATGGCATATTTCACAGACCTAGAAAGAACTCTCCAAAAATTCATCTGGAACAAAAAAAGGCCCCGAATAGCCACAGCAATCCTGAGAAAGAAGCACAAAGTCGGTGGGATTTCCATACCAGATTTCAAGCTGTATTACAAGGCTACTGTTCTTAAAACAGCCTGGTACTGGCACAAGAACAGACATATAGATCAATGGAATAGAATAGAGAATCCGGATATCAACCCAATCCACTATGCTCAATTAATATTTGACAAAGGAGGCAGGAACATAAAATGGAGTCAAGACAGTCTCTTCAATAAATGGTGTTGGGAAAATTGGACAGATACATGCAAAAAAATGAAACTAGAGCACCAACTTACACCATACACAAAATTAAACTCAAAATGGATACAGGACTTAAACGTAAGACAGGAAACCATAAAAATATTAGAGGAATCTACAGGAAGAAAAATCTCAGACATATGCCAAAAGAACTTCTTTGATGATACCGCTCCGAGGGCAATGGAAGCTAAAGAGAAAATAAACAAATGGGACTACATCAAAATCAAAAGCTTTTGCACAGCTAAAGAAACCATCAACAAAACAACAAGAAAACCCACTGTATGGGAGAACATATTTGCAAATGTTATTAGTGATAAAGGTTTAATCTCAAGCATCTACAGGCAACTCACCCAACTCAATAAAAGGAGGACAAATGATCCAATAAAAAAATGGGCAACAGACCTAAATAGAATCTTCACGAAAGAAGACAAAAGGAAGGCCCAGAGACACATGAAAACTTGCTCAAAGTCACTAATTATCCGAGAGATGCAAATCAAAACGACTATGCGGTACCATCTCACACCTATCAGAATGGCTTACATCAACAAATCAACAAACGACAAGTGCTGGCGAGGATGCGGAGAAAAAGGAACTCTCGTGCACTGCTGGTGGGATTGCAGACTAGTACAGCCACTGTGGAGAACAGTATGGAGATTCCTCAAAAAACTAAAAATGGAGCTCCCATTCGACCCAGTGATCCCACTTCTAGGAATATACCCCAAGAAATTAGAAAGGCGAATTAGAAAGGATATATGTACCCCTATGTTCATAGCAGCACAATTTACCATAGCTAAGATTTGGAAACAGCCGAAGTGCCCATCAGCAGATGAGTGGATCAAAAAACTATGGTACATTTACACAATGGAATACTACGCCGCGGAAAAAAAGAAGGAGCTCCTACCATTTGTAACAACATGGATGGATTTGGAGAGCATTATGCTAAGTGAAATTAGCCAGGCAGAGAAAGACAAATATCACATGATCTCACTCATTTGAGGAATACAATCAATGACATAGACTGATGAACAAGAATAGATCCAGAGACTGAGAAAAGTCCATCAGAATGTCAAACCTCAGGGTAAGTGGCAGGTGGCGAGAGTAAGTGGAAAAGTCAATATACTTGAACTCTTGAACTGAGGTAAGTGATTTGTGTTTTTACATCCCTGACAAAGTTTATATAAAATTATAAAAAAATGGCATCTAGTCTGACATTGAATTGACATGGCCTAGAGCTTGTCATATCCTATGGAGACCAGTCCTTAGGCTAGGCCCTGCTTAACCTCCCATGACACCATAATACCCTTACATGATATTATTCTACAATGTCATTATAATATTTGATATTTGACAACAGCATATTATACAATTATCCCAAATAAACTTACAAACTAATTCTTTGAATGTTGGGCAGCAACTTAAAAAAGAATAGGAAAGAAATTAATCCCTTTCAGAAGGAATTAAGGCACTGGGAAGGCATCCGAGCATTCTATATTGGCCCTTCTTGCCCTTTCTGCCAAGAGGGACCTTCTTGTTACTATCCAAATACACACAGCTGATGCCAGAGTTTTCAGTTCGAGGTATGGCTGAAGCCTTTGGGCAGCTGGCACCATGGATCTGTATCTCGACCAATGGTGTGAGCTGGGCCCTCTCTGGAGAAGAAACCTGGGTCCCCCGAGATATGTGATCAGTACCGGGACCCCGCCAGCAGGCTAGGGGACCCCAAGGCAGGTACTGGAAGTGGAGGCCACAGGGGGGCATAGACTACAAAGGAGACAGAACTGAACCTCACATCACCCTGTTTGGCCCCGGAGGATGGCTGGTTAGCCAGAGACGGGTAAGATTCCTCAGGGAAGGAACAACCTAAGACAGGCACAGTCGCAGAGGGGCCAACAGGAGAGAACTAAAAGGTCAACAGAGGTGGGGCACAGACCCTCATCCACAAACCTTGCAGGGGTTTGAATTCTCAACCCTCCTAAGGGAGGTCTCCTACCCCCACGGCTGCTTCGCCTCCCACACACAACTCCTACGGGGACCCAGGTGGCAAACAGAGACTCGGCCAGCAATAGCTGCCCTATATCTAAATTCAGTCTATTACCAGGAATGCTCGGGACCTACTCAAAAATTGCAAATATTCCTTTCCACTAGTATTCACAGGGTAAACTAAGATTTCTGCTTGAGTATTAAAATTGACAGGAAAATAGTAATCAAGTTTTCAGATTAATTTAAATTGGCCAAGTGAAATACGAGAATACTCAAGAAAATTATAGTGTACTGGACAAAAAGCTTTTCCTAAAACATTAACTGAAAAATCTATCAGTAGTTCATCTCTCTGTAAAATTGCCTAACATCCAAAGAACCTAAAGCAGTCACTTTGTGTACAAAAATTAAAATTTAAAATTATCAAGACTGCAATAGAAAATTTCCAAAAGTCCCCATTAATCAAAAAAGGGGAGGGGACAGCGGGGTAATATCATGAAAGGGACAAAAAAAATATTGAGTAAGTAAAATACATCTAGAAAATTCTTACTCCAGTAAAGTAAATTCCATTTGTAAAAACAATAGCAGGACACCCATGAAAAAACACACATGGTGTCAAAATAAGCCAAAGGAAAATCATTTAGGCAAAAATTAAAAAGAATCCCAAGTCTATTTTGCATAGAGGATCCCTTTGTTAACTTTTGGTCGAGAATGTGTTTGTGTGTTTTCAGAGAACAACTCCAAGACCACGTGGGTTCCTGCGACGGTGAGGAACTGATGGATCTGTTCCAGCCATGAGGATGGTCCAGAGATGGGGGACACTGATGACACCTTGCCATACTAGCAGTCAGCAGCTGTGCATGTCTGCAGGCAGCCCAGGACCAAACCAGAGAGGATGGATCATGCATTGACACGATATGTCCACCATCTGGATACCATTGCTGACTTATACACATAATGAATTATTTGACACTGAAACTGGGACTCAGAAAAGTTGGACATTGAAACCGAGAATGAAACACTTTTTGTTCTTATACATTTATTTCTAGTATGCAGAGGCAAGATATTTTTGAAGAAAAGAAACAGGGGAGAGTGATTGATATAGAGGCAGGATGGCCTTGAACAGGCTGTCAAGCTACAGGGGGAGGCTTGGGTGGATGGGAGGCAGATGCGGGGGGAGATCAACGGAAGGACTTGTATGCATGCATATGAACATAACCAATGAATGAAAGACACTGGGGCGGGGAGGGGGGAAGCTGGGGATATGTGCTGGGGGGTGGGGGAGGCTGGGGGGAGGATAAGGGGGAGGGGGAAAGGAAAACATGTACTACTATTATACTGCAAAAAATCAATAAAAAATAATTAAAAAAAAAAAATGTCATCAGAAGGTAACAGTTTTTTAAATATTCTTTTGCCTCTTGCTTCCAGGTGATTTCTTTTTGATTAAAAGCCAGTAGTACAAACCCTTCAAGATGGAAGAACAGTCTTCTGACTTAGGTGAGGTGAGGCGCTGGATGAACTTACACAGTAAGTGAGAGTCTGTATGTCTTGGTCTTCTCCCTGACCATTCCACATCTCTGACCTACAGAGATGGCAGTTCATTTCCGCTGGAAGAAGCCAGTAATGGACACTTGTCTATTGGCTTTGCCCAAAGCAGCAGTCCCTTTCTTGGGGCCCTTTCGTTCCTCTTTGGGTTCTTTTTTCACAGTCATTGCTGGGGGTCTGTGTATAGAAGGTGTCTTCATCTTAAATTCTTCTTCACTATCTGTGCAGGATTCACTCTCGTAGACTTTTTCAGTCACTATGCAGCCTTCCTCATCCACAAAGATTTTAGATTTCAGCACCCGCTTTCGTTTTCTTTTGTTTTCTCCACTTAAGCTCTTGACAGGAGGCGGCTCTGGCTCAGTCTTCAATGCTGGTTCAGGAGGTGGAGATGCAGGAGGAGGTGGGGATGGTGACTCAGCTTCATAAATCCCAGGAGAATCTGGTACCACTTCATCTTCACTGCTATCAGACTCAGGAAGTTTAAGTCTTCTCCTCTTTTTCTTCATGTTTACAATTTCTTTTGTCTCATCATCAGAGAACTCCATTCGCTTCCCCCTTTTTTTCTCCTTCTGCTGCATCTTAACAGGCTCTGCTTTTTTGCTGGCTTTCTTCAGACCTGCAGGGGCTGCCAGCTTTGGTTCAGTGACAGACAGTAGAGGTTGTTCCACTACTTCTTCTTCTTTCACTTCTTGTTCTGAATCCAAGTTGACTTTAAGTTTATACATAGCAGCTTTTCCAAAAAAATTGCTCATCACAGTCTCTTTCCCTGGTGCCTTGTTGCCTGTTGAAGATGCATTTGTTACCTCTTTGGCTTCCATTTTGGTTTCTTTGTTGGTAGCTTGGTTTTTAGAAGCCGCTTTAGAGGCAAACATTCCCATAATTCCTTTAGGTTGGTGGGAAATCTGTTTGGAAGTAGGTGGGCCATGACCGTTGGTAGTCAACTCACTATTGGCTTGTGTCTCACTTGATACCTGAAGATTTGACTGAAGATTTTCAGAAGATGAGGTTTCAGAAGCTCTAGGAACTGCAGCTGCACAATGTATGGCACTAAACTTGCTGCAGTTCTGCAAGTTGCTTTTAAGGATGTCATAGTCGGTATTGAACAGAGGCCCACTGTCCTTTAGCATGGCTTTCTGGATGCTGTACACATGGACGCTGGCAGTCACAGCTAGCTTGGACTTCACTGCTTCCAATTTATCTTCTCTCACTACTGCAACCTTGTGGCACAAATGTCCATTCTGAACAAGACTGCCAGACACTAAATAGGTGACATGCAGTTGGGCTCCTGAATTTTCCTTTCGCTTCCTTTCAACATAATCATACAGCATCTGTTTAGCCTGGTTAACATGAACTCCTAGTGTATAGCTCAGCCATTTGTACGTCACGATCTTGTTCTGGTCCGTGACGAACTCGTCTATATTTTCCAGGTAAAGCTGGTCCGCCATGGTCGGCGCTCTCCCACGCCGCCACAACCGCAGCTCCCGCCGGCGGGAAACGTCTTTCCTCCCACCCAGATCCCGGGTCGTTTTTTCTGGACTGACAACTCTTGGGAAGAATGGGGGTGTGCGAAGTGCAGCAAGAGACTGGACAAAAATCTGCAACTATGGGAGAGGACAGTGGATGGGGGTGAGGGTGGAGGGTGGGATGGGTACCAGGTGGAGAAGAACTACAGGGGGAAAAAAAAGAGAACAGTGTAATTAATAAATGGAACAATAAAGAAGAAAAAAATTGTAGGACATATAAGAAGCTTCCCAGACAAGAAAAGCTATAGGAGTTCATCACTACCAAACCAGTATGACAAGAAATAGTTAAGTGTCTTCTTTAAGAAGAAAAAGAAAAATATTTTAAAAATGTAAATAATAAAAAGGCAATAAATACATGTCTATCAACAATTACATTAAATCCGAATGAATAAAATGACCCAACAAAATACATAAAGTGGCTGAATGGATAATAAAACAAGACCTTTACACATCCCATCTAATAAAAGGGTGATATGCAAGTTGACCATGCCTCTGCTACACCCACAAGCCATAACCACCAGCCAATCAGGATCGAGAATGCCAATTAACCCAACCAAGATGGCTGCAGCCATGGAGAGAGCAGGAGGCTTGGGCTTCCCTGGCAATGGAGGAAGCCAAGTTTCCTGCAGCCCTGGTCTGCCTTGGCCTCCAATGAAGGCTACAAAGTTTCAATTATAGAAGATAAATAAATCCCAGATACCAGGGCTTCTGTTTGGGTCGCCAAGGGGCATGGCCAGCCTGAAAACCACCTTGGGCCCCTCGCCAGGCCACCCAAGGGAAACCCCACCCTGATCCAGGACCCCATCCATGCACCAGGCCTCTATCCTATCTAATCGTATCTAATAATCTATCTAATAAAAGAATAATATGTAAATTGATCATCACTCCAACACACAAGATGGCTGCCCCCATGTAGTCAAAGATGACTGCCCTGATGTGGACACAAGATGGCCAGCAGGGGAAGGCAGTTGGAGGGACCTAGTCTGTAAGGAAGGGCAGTTATGAGAAATCAGGCCAGCAGGAGAGGGCAATTGGGAGGGACCAGGCCTGCAAGGGAGGGCAGTTGGGGGTGATCAAGCCTACAGTGGAGGGCAGTTAGTGATAACCAGGTCAGCAGAGGAGGGAAGTTGGGGGAGACAAGGGCCTGCAAGGGAAGGGTAGTTGGGGGCAAACAAGCTGGCAGGGGAGCATTTAGGCATCAATCAGGCTGGCAGCAGAGTGGTTAGGGAGTGATCAGCCATTAGGGGCAATCAGGTAGGCAGGCGGGCAAGCAGTTCGAAGCCAGCAGTCCTGAATTGTGAGAGGGATGTCCCAGATTGGAGAGGATACAGGCTGGGCTGAGGGACCCCCCCTGGCCCCATGCACTAATTTCATGCACTGGGCCTCTAGTCTGTCTATAAGAGACTAAGTTCAGATCTAAAGATACACAAACTTAAAGGGATTAAAAAGAGATATTTCATGAAAATGGAAACAAAGCAAAAAACACTAGGGGAGCAATACTTATACCAGACAAAATAGACTTTAAAACAAAGGCTATAATAAGAGACAAAGAAGGACCCAGCAATTCTACTTCTGAGTATTTATCTAAAGAAACCCAACACGCTGTATTGAAAAGACATGTGCAGCCCTATTTTTATCGCAGCATTGTTTGCAAGAGCCAAAGGCAAGATATGGAAGTGACCTAACTGTCTATCAGTAGATGAATGGATATAAAGAAGTTGTGCATATATACAATGAAATGTGATTCAGCCATTTAAAAATATTTGAACATTGCCCTCAGAGACAATATGGGTTGACCTAGAAGGTACCGTGATGAGTAAAATAAGTCAGAGAGAGAAAACCAAATGCCATATGATTTCACTTAAATGTGGAATCTAAAAATCAAAATAAATGAACAAGCGGACCAGAAACAGACTCATAGATACTGAGAACATTTCAATGGTTGCCAGATGGGAGGGAGATTTGGAGGTGGGCTAAAATAGTGAAGGGATTTAGAAGTACAAATTGGTAGTTACAAAATAGTCAATAATTCTATATAATAAAAGCATAGTATGCAAATCGACCAAACTGTGGAATGACCAGCTGGCAGAGGGGCAGCGAGCAGGTGGTGCCAGGCCAACCAAGGTGTGTGCCAGCCGGCAGACGGAAGGAATGGAAATGAGGGGGGAGGGTGGTGGCGATCAAGCTACACTGGAGGGGCAAAAGAGGAGGGGGGCAGCACCATCCCCTGACAGGCCGGTCTGGTTACCTCCAGCAGAGGGAGGTTGGGGGCCAGCAGCAGTGAGGTGATGGGGGTGGTGTCATCCCCTGATCGCCTGTGCTTCCTGCACACCCCTTCCCTAATCCCATGTCCTGCCTTTAAAAAGTTTCCATTTGCAACTCAATAAATTAGTTATTGAAAAACCTAGAAATCATCAAAACTAAAATCTCATTTTTAAAAACACACCTTTTGATGGCAGAATTGAGAAGAGTTAAAAACATGTTTTTATTGCTTTTAGAGACAGAGGAAGAAAGAGGGAGAGAGATAGAAACAGCAGCAGCGGCGGGGGGGGGGTGGGTTCAGCACTGCCCCCAGATTACTCATTCAGTCACCTACCTCAGAGGGACGCTGGGTGGCAGCAGCAGGGTGATGGGGGCAGTGCCATCCCGACTGGCCTGGCAGCAGCAGCACAGCGGTGCCGTCCCAATCGGCAAGCTGGTCAACTCCTACAGAGGGAGCAGGCCTAAGCCATCAGTATTACATCCCCTGAGGATTCCCGGACTGTCAGAGGGTGCAGACTGGGCTGAGGGAACCCCACCAGTGCACACATTTTTGTGCACCAGGCCTCTTGTCCTATCTAATAAAAGAGTAATATGCAAATTGACTATACCTCCAATCAAGACATGCTCACAGCCATGCCCACCAGCCAATCAGGAGCAAATTATGCAAATAAACCCCAACCAAGATGGCTGCCACCACTGAGAGCAGGAGGGAGGCTTGGGTTTCCCTGGCAATGGACCCACTTAATGCTACAAAGTTTCAATTATAGAAGATAGATAACCCCAACAGAAATTGGGGCAGCCACAGAGCTGGAGAGAGAAGAGGCTTAGGGTTGCTGGGGTGATGGAGGAAGTCAAACTTCTGCAGTCCTAACCTAGGCCTCCACTCTAGGCCACAAAGTTTCAAACAGAAATGGCTGTAGCCACAGAGTGAGCAGAAGGCTTGGCTCCACTCCAGGCTACAAAGTTTCCATTTTAGACATAGATCAATCCCAGATCCCAGGGCCTCCACTTGGATGGCTGGGGCGTGTGACTGGCCTGCAAACCACCACAGGCCCCTCGCCCAGGCCGCCCCTCACCCCAAGGGAATCCCCACTCTAATGCAGGACACCCTTCAGGGCAACCCAGCCAGTCCCCATCCATGTACCAGGCCTCTATCCTATCTAATGAAAGAACAATACGCAGATTGACCATCACTCCAACACACAAGAGGGCTGCCTCCATGTGGTCAAAGATCCTGCCCCCATGTGGACACAAGATGGCCACCACAAGATGGCCAGCAGGGGAGGACAGTGAGAGGTTCCAAGCCTGCAAGGGAGGGCAGTTGTGGGCCATCAGGGGAGGGCAGTTGGGGTTGATCAAGCCTGCAGCGGAAGGCAGTTAGGGGTGACCAGGCCAGCAGAGGAGGGAAGTTGGGGACAAACAGGCTGGCAGGGGAGCAGTTAGACATCAATTAGGCTGGCAGAGTAGTGATTAGGGGGTGACCAGGCTGGTATGCAGAAGCGGTTAGGGGCAATCAGGGAGGCAGGCAGCCCAGCAGTTGGGAGCCAGCAGTCCTGGATTGTGAGAAGGATGTCTGACTGCCTGGTAGGATTGGGCCTAAATGGGCAGTCAGACATCCCTCCAGGGGTCCCATATTGGAGAGGGTGCAGGCTGGGCTGAGGGACACCCCCTCCTCCCCCCTCCTCCCTGCCCACGAATTTTGTGCACTGGGTCTCTAGTATTATAATAAACGAGAAACCCGGCACACAAATTTAGTGGGTGTGTACAGTCCCTAGGCCTGGCCTGTGATCAGGGCCATCTTCCCCCGTTGCCCGCAGTTGACCCCATCCCCCTGTGGCTACCCATCCCAGGTTCCCCATTCACCATGCTCCACTGGAAGATTGGCGGCTGATGGCCAGGGGCAGGGACCGAGAGGTCGGCTGTTCCCGTCCCTCACCATCCCAGCCCCCGCTGTGGGTGGCCATCAGGTGATTGGAGCCTGCCGGCCAGAGGAACGGACCAAGATGTGATCAGTACTCCTGACAGTGGCTGGTCCAGTGGTCATTCTGGTTGTTCTGCTGTTAGTCAATTAGCATATTACCATTTTATTATATAGGATAGAAGCCTGGTGCAAGAGTGGGGGTCAGCTCGCCTGCCCTGAAGAGGGCCCCATATCATGGTGGGGGGGGGTGCCTGCTGGGGGGTAGGACTGGCCAGGATGAGGGGCTATGGGGGTTGCAGGCAGTTTGCAGGCCGGCCACACCTCTGACCAGCTTGAGGGGGGTCCCCATTTGGGGGCGGGGCCAGCCTGGGCTTGGGGCTACCGAGTGCAGGCTGGGGGGGGGGGGAGGGGCTGCTGAGGGTTTGCAGGCCAGCCACACCCCCAATTGGGGTTGGGGGGGGGCTATAAGAGGGGAGGGGCGGGCTGGCCTGGGTTAGGGGCAACAGCTGGTTCACAAGCCGGCCACGTCCCCAATCAGGATGGAGTCCCCACTGGGGGATGGAGGTGGCCTGGGTGAGGGGCCGCAGGCAGCTTTCAGGCTGGCCACACCCCTGGGTGAGGGTCCCCATTTGGGGGCGGAGTCGGCCTGGGCTAGGTGCAGCAGGTGGTTCGCAGGCCAGCCATGCCCCCGATCAGGGTGGGGCCCCACTGAGGGATGGAGGTGGCCTGGGCGAGGGGCCTCAGGTGGTTGCAGGCCAGCCATGCCCCCAGCTTTGTCAGGAAGGATGTCCGGTCTATCCGGTCTAACTAACATATTACCCTTTCATTAGTGTAGACTCGAGGCCCGGTGCATGAAACTCAAGCAAGAGGAGGCCTTCCTTCCCCCAGCTGCTGGAACTGGTTCCCTTTCACATCTGGAACCCAGGCTTCTCTCTAGCACCTGAACCAGTGCTTCCTTTGGGCTGCTGGCAGGCATCTGAGACCCGGCTTCCCTTGCAGCCCTGGCTTTGTCTGGAAGGCCATCTGGAATGACATCTGGTCTAATTAGCACATTATGCTTGTATTATTATAGACTAGTGGCCTGATGCATAAAATTCTTTCATGTGGGGAGGGTCCCTCAGTCCAGCCTGCACCCTCTCCAATCGAAGATCCCTTGGGGGATGTCCATCTGCCAGTTTAGGGGACCCTTTGGGGATGTCCAACTGCACCTTCTCCATTTAGGGACCCCTTAGGGGATGTCCAACTGCCAGTTTAGGCCCGATCCCTGTGGCCATCCCTCTTACAATATGGGACCACTGGCTCCTAACCACTTACCTGCCTGCCTGTCTGATGGCTCCTAACTGCCTCTGCCTGCCTGCCTGATTGCCCCTAACCTCTCTGCCTGCCTGCCTGATCACCCCCAACTGCCCTTCCCTGCAAGCCTGATTTCACCCAGTCTCTGTCTCTCTTTGTTTTTCTCACAGTCCTCCAGGCCTCCTTGACTCCCTATGTCCCCATTCTCTTTCCTGGCTGGGAGGGGGTGGGGCCAGTGGGGGCCACTCCACCTTCTGTGTGCCCTCCCTACCTTCCAGTCCTCTTCAAGCCCCGTCTGTTTTGTTTCCTCATTCTCAGAGAGGATCCGAGAGTGAGCTGTGAGGGAGGGAGAGGGAGAAAAGGCTGTGAGCTGGTGGGCCCTGTGTGTGTCCGTATGGGTGTGTGGTTTGAGTGACTGTGTGTGCCAGCCCTGCCTCCCCCATCACTGTCTCTGCTGCCACAAGTTCCTACCCACCAGAGCCTACTGCATGCACAGCCTGGGCGTTAGGTCGAGTCTCTGGTCATTGCGGACGTGACGGACCCTTTGTTTTTATATATTAGGATATGTATGGTGCCAGATGCATACTATATTTATTGGAGTGATCACTTCAGAAGTCATATAGAGGTCTAATCACTAGGTGGTACACCTGAAAACAATATAAATTTTAAAAACTATTTTTTATTTTATTTTATTTTATTATTATTTTTTTATGTATTTTATTGATTTTTTACAGAGCAGAAGGGAGAGGGACAGAAAGCCAGAAACATCGATGAGAGAGAGACATCGATCAGCTGCCTCTTGCACGCCCCCTACTGGGGATGTGCCCGCAGCCAAGGTACATGCCCTTGTCGGAATCGAACCTGGGACCCTTCAGTCCGCAGTCCGACGCTCTATCCATTGAGCCAAACCAGTCTCAGCTAAAAACTATTTTTTAAAAAACTGGCATTTGTTGCATTTTACTGTGAGTGGATGGTGTTGAAGAGTATGATAGTAAGTAACTAGTGCCACTGCATTGGTTTGTGTGAAAGCATCAACAGTTTATTCACCACTGCTTTTCTCCATTACTTTACTAGTAAGTGACAGTCCAGCGAAAAAACCAAATAACATATTATTATTATGAAAAATTTTGACCTTGCAGACCCCTTGAAACAATCTCAGGGACTTTCAGGGGTCCACAGACCACACTTTGAAAACCATCACTATATACAAACTCTGAGTACATGTAACAAACACATGGAAACCTGACATTTCTTTGTGGCTGCTCTATTCAGTAAATCACATGCCTCTAGCATAGGAGTATTCATAATTTTTACCCAATGCACATTTTCTTTAAAGTCCAGCATTTTCCCTAAAGTCATAGGTCCAAGTTACTTGCAGAACCTGTTACTCTCAGAACCTGATCATATTTTTCTATAAAACCAAGATTTCAATGTCTGAAAGTTTTAAGGAAAAGTCTAGTAGGTTTTGAAAGAGTTAATTTAAACACAGACACACAAGAGATTTTAGCATTTCATGAAATTGAGGTTTTGCTCAGCCCCTAAGTTTGTGTCATTACTCAGATTTATTGAATGTTCTGCCTTTCACTCTGTCCTATAGCTGCAACTGTGAGTACATTTAAACCTAAGCAATTTATGACAGTGTCCCATACCAAGCACCTTTGTCATCAGTCTAGGACTGCTATTATTATCTTCTTTTATTAGTGCATCACATCAAAACTATCCTTTCATTCACACATTTATATGTTTTTCAACTCTATATTTTTACTCTCATATATTTTATGTCTAAAATACTAGTCCATTTTTCTCTTTTGTACAATAAATGTAAGTTATTTGCTTGTACCATCACAGCTAGGATATTTTAATGCTTTTAAAGAATTGTATCTGTAATTAGATTTGTCACAAATCTAAGAGTAATTGTAGCATATCAAAAAAAAAGGCACACTTCTCACCACCCTTTTAAGTTTTATATAAAACCACTGGAGAAAAAATAAAAATAAAACCACTAGAGGCCCTGTGCACAAAATTCGTGCACAGGGGCAGGGAGAGGGTGTCCCTCAGGCCAACCTGCCCTTTATCCAATCCAAACCCCCCCAAGGGATGTCCTACTGCTCGTTTAGGCCCGATCCCAGTAGGGGCAGTCGGACATCTCTTTCAAAATTCAGGACTGCTGGCTCCCAACTGCTCACATTCCTGCCTTCCTGATTGCCCCTAACGTCTTCTCCTGCCAGCCTGATCACCCCCTAACCACTCCCCTGCCAGCCTGATTGATGCCTAACTGCTACCCTGCCAGAGACTGCCCTTAACTGCCCTCCCCTGTAGGTCTGGTCACCTCTAACTGCCTTCTTCTGCAGGTCTGGTCCCCCCACAACTGCCCTCTCTTGCAGGCCTAGTTCTCCCTGACTGTTCTCCCCTGCAGGCCTGGGAACCCCCCAACTGCCCAGTGATGACCTTTCCATGACAACTTGCCTCTCACTAAGGACCTCTCCAGAAGAGAAGAGAAAACACAAGCAGAGCCCCAATTTCTACTTCATGGCTAAGAAATGCCCAGGATGCTATAAAATCGCCCCTGCCCTTGGCCATGCACAAACAGTAGTTTCGTGCGTTGGCCGCTCCGCTGCCCTGTCAGCCTACAAGAGGAGAAGCAGGGCTTATAGAGGAGGCGCATTCAGAAAGAAGCAGCAATAAAAGCACCCCGAATAAAGGTGAGTGGGGAACCATCCCAATAAATAGACTTCGGATGTTTTTTTAATCACCTGGGGAGGGAGAAAATACAGTGGACAGTGTGAAAAGGAAAGTGGACTGAAGAAAAGGCTAGCACATCTCCAACATTAATGGTTGAGAAGAGGGGCCAATAAGAAGGTAGCTAAAGGGGAAGGGGGAAGCCAGAAGATTTTGGTGCCTCTGAGTCCTAGAGAAAAGTATTTTAAGAAAATTTACTAAGAAACAAAAGGAAGGAATTCCAAAACTGAACTACTACCTCCTCATATAGTATAGCTAACTGTCTGTCTGTGGTTTTGCTTGGTGGGAACTGCTTGGTTAATTAAGTGGACTATTGGAGGAACCAAGATGGAGGCATAGGTAAACACCTATCTTGCTGCCCCACACAACAATTCCAAAACTACAACTTAACAACAGAACAAACATCATCTAGAATCACTGGAAAGCTGGCTGAGTGAAAATTCCACAAATAAAAGTAAAGGTAGGACACTGTGACTCAGAGGATCGGTGGAGGGCAGCGCTGAAGATATTCACGGAGTCAGAGGTTTGGAGCTGTGCGCACACACCAGCGGAGAGGGTGGGTGGCTGCAAATCTGGCTGGTTTTCTCCAATGGGGAGAGCAAAGGCGTCCCGCTGCACTGATTCCCCAGGTCCAGGCGAGGTCCGGGGAACCCACACTCATACAGGGTGAAACTGGACAGTGGGAAAGCACGCAGAAGCCCGGGCGCGGCAGAGGTCTGCGAGCTCGTGGAGAGTGTACGTAAACTTGGGAACAGCAGTGCGTGACCGCACAGAGAGGTCTCATGACTTCCTCCCTCGTTCGGGAGACCACCAGACTGCATTGTGTTACAACCCTGGGCGAGACTTTGGGGGTGCAGACTCATTTGGGGAGAGGCTGAGTTGTCTGGCAGAGGGTGAAGATCGGCAGCGGCTGTCTCTTGGAGGTGTGTACAGCCATTACCACCTGGCAAAGAGACCCTGGTGCCCCATAGGGCAGAGCTGACACTACCTGCTCAGCCGGGAGACTCCGCCCATCCAACCTGAACACAGCTTACCCTCACAGCCAATTGGCCTGGAGGTCAAACCCTCCTAGTGCTAACAACAATAATCTGGGCTTAACTTCAACAATACTGTACTACCCATAAAGCGCTGCAGCAAGAGTATCCACCTCAGGTAACTGGGGAGGCTTAGCCACTCTTCCTTAGAGGACATCTACCACACAAAGATAATGGACCAACTTAGGAAAATAGCCACAATGCAGAGAAATGGAAAGAAATCAGATGTGAAAGAAAAGGAGGTAAAAAGACTAGAGATAGAATTCAAAACCACAGTAATAAGGTTTTTCAAGAGGCTCCTAGAAAAGGCTGAGACCTACAAGGAAATGAACAAGACCTACGAGGATATGAAAAAGGACCAACTATAAATTAAGCATACACTGACTGAAACAAAAAATATTATACAAAGACCTAAAAGCAGTCCAGAGTACCGCAAGAACCAAGTCAAAGATTTGAAATACAAAGAAGCAAAATCCACTCAGCTGGAAAAGCAAGAAGCCAAAAGAATCCAAAAAATTGAAGATAGTGTAAGGGGCCTCTGGGACAACCTCAAGCATACCAACATCCAAATTATAGGGGTGCCAGAAAAAGAGAGAAAGCAAGATAATGAAATCCTACTTGAAGAAATAGTGCCCAAGAAGTTCACAGAACCCCAAAATATAGGAGTCTAAAGAGGACCACACCAAGACACATCATAATTAAAATGCCAACAGCAAAAGATAAAGAGAGAATATTAAAAGCAGCAAGAGAAAAACAGTTAGTTACCTATAAGGGAGCACCCATACAATTGTCAATGGATTTCTCAACAGAAACGATGCAGGCCAGACAGGAGTGGCAAGAAATATTCAAAGTGATGAATAGCAAGAAACTACAACCAAGATTACTCTATCCAGCCAAGTTATCATGCAGAATTGAAGGTCAGATAAAGTGCTTTACAGATAAGAAAAAGCTAAAGGAGTTCATCACCGCCAAACCAATACTATATGAATTGCTGAAAGAAAGCAATTCATATAAGAGGAAGAAGAAAAAGATAAAAGTGTAAATTATGAACAACAAATACACATCTATCAACAAATGAATCTAAAAATCAAGTGAATTAATAATCTGATGAACAGGATAAACTGGTGAATGTAACAGAATCATGGACATAGAGAGGGAATGGACTGACACACCCCTTTTCTCTTAGAGAGAAAAGGGGTGTGGGAGGTGCAGCAAGAGACTGGACAAAAATCATGCACCTATGGGAGAGGACAGTGTGGGGGAGGTGAGGGCGGAGGGTGTGATGGGTACCAGGTGGAGGGGAGCTATAGGGGGGAAAAAGGGGGAACAATGTAATTAATAAGCTGAACAATAAAGATTTAAAAAAATTAAGTGGACTGTTGTAACAAGGGGCACCATACACAGGAAGTCAGAGAAGGCAGTCACTTGGCAGTCACAGGCTTCCATGACAAAGCTGCCAGGGTTAGGGAAGGCAGGATAAGGAATGGTAGAATGCAATAATGGCATTTTTCAAAACCCTTAGTCTACTGGGTGACTCTGCTGCTCCCCACTAATATCTATGATTTCAAATGAACTCAGATCACAGTGACCGGCTGTAGAGGCTGGAGGAAAAGTAAGCCAAGGAACAAAAACGAGGCATGTGATAGCTGAGTAATGCTATCCAAGATATTCGCATCCAAATCCCCAGAACTTGTGAATGCGTTATCTTATGTGGTAAATGCTCTTTGCAGATGTGTTTAGGTTAAAGATCTTGAGGTGGGAACATTATCTTGGATTGAAGGCTTTGTGATGATGAAAAAACCATGTGATGCAGGCCACAAGCCAAGGACACCTTCATCTTAGCTCAGTGAGACTTCTGACCTCCAAACTCTAAAAAAAATAAGTTTTTTTTAAACCCAGCAAGATTGTTGTAATTTGGAAATAGGAAAGTACTTAGGGCACAGATGAAAGAGTCTTATGAACTATATCAGTGCAACACATTGCAGCAGTTACCCCAAATATGTACTTAGTATAGCATTCTAAGTTTTAAAAACTCTTTCTGTCCTCACCACTCACTTTGATACCTATAGGTTTGATGACCTCTTCCAGCCCATACACTGTGGAAGCCACCACTATTCTTAGAAGGGATGCTTGACCAAACTGATCATATGTGTGGTAAGGGCCTAGGGACAGGGGACGGGTGGGAATGGGTTGGAAGATGTTAAAGGGGGGTGGGAGGAAGAAGGACCTATGTAATACTTTCAACAATAAAGATTTTAAAAAGAAACACATAATCATATATAGTTGTCAAACTACATACTTATATCTATCAATGAAAAATCAGCAAATAAATGAGGTAAGTCAAAGTAGGGTAAAAGGAAAGAAAACTAAGTGGAAGAAAGATCCCAGTGGGCTACATTAAAAATAAGCCCTATACCATACTATCCAAATCAGATGATTTTGTTATCAAAATTTTTAAAGACAGGCATTGTCAGTTCATTACATCAAACCCCAAAAACATGACATCTTCCAAAAATCCTTTTGCTAAACAATAACTCTTCTCAGATCAATTGAATAACAGCAGAACTTGGCATTACATTTACCACGTGGTCCGGAAAGTGCTTATCTTCCAGACAAACCAATGAAACTAAATTTAAATTCTAGTGTCATCAAATCCTTAATGATTCTATAACATTTATTTAGTCAGTTGACATTTGGGAATCTTCCCCTTCCCCAAAATTCCTCCTTTAAAAATCCCTTTAGTAAAATCCTCATGTTAGTAAACTTTCAGTTTTCAGTTATATATGATTTTTATTTCACCTTGCTTTTTCAAAATACTTTGGCCTTGCTATGTCTAGATTGACAAATCTTGTCTTTCAGCTCTTCTTTGAAAATTCATTTTTATTATATTCTGGCTTACATTTTGGTTTTTGAGAAGTCTGTTAATATTATAATTGTCATAATTTGTCCTTTCTGGATGCTTGTAATGATCCTTACTTTCCCATGCTTTCCTAATAATTTATGTAAAATTGAGATATATAATTATACTAGAGGCCTAGAGCATGAAATTCATGCACTCGGAGGGGGGTATTCCCTCAGCCTGGCCTGTGCCCTCTTGAAGTCCAGGAGCCATCAGTCAGACATCCTTAGCACTGCTGTGGAGGCAGGAGAGGTTCCTGCTACCGTCACTGCACTCACCAGCCAGGAGCGTGTCTTCTGGAAGCTCACCAACCACCAGGGACAGCTCCTGCATTAAGCTTCTGCCTCCTTGTGGTCAATGCACATCATAGTGGCCAGCTGTTCCACCATCAGGCTGAAACCATCTCTCTGACATCCCCCCAGGGGTTCTGGATTGCGAGAGGGTGCAGGCCAGGCTAAGGGACCTCACTGGTGCACATTCTGGGTTGGGGAAGGATGCAGGAGGTTGGCCAGCCGGGGAGGGATCACAGGAGGGTTCCATAGTGTGTCTGGCCCATCTCAGTCCCAATTGGCTGGACCCCAACAGCAAGCTAATATACTGGTTGGAACATCTGTAAGCTGTTGAGTGGCCTTAGCATATCATTAGCATTTATGCTTTGATTGGTTGAATGGCCGACTGAATGACCAGACACTTAGCATATTAGGCTTTTATTATATAGGATAAGTTTAATTATATATTATCTATCCTATCTAATAGAAGAGTAATATGCAAATTGACCATTCCTTCACCATAACCACAAGCCATGTCCACAAGCCACACCCATAAGCCAATGAGAGCAAGTATGCAAATTAACCCAACAAACATGATGGTTAATTTGCATATATGCATGCAGAAGACAGCATAGAAGGAAGCCAAGCACTGCAGAAGGGAGCAAAGCTGCGAAGAAGCAAGCAAGTGGGGTGGGGGAAAAGGGAGGGTGCAAGGCAGAGGAGACGAGAGGAAGGGAGGCAGCAGAAAAGGAAGCAAGGCAGCAAAGAAGGGAGTGAGCAAGGCAACAGAGACAGGAGCAAGCAAGGCAGCAGAGATGGGAGCAAGCGAGGTAGTGGAGAAGGGAGGGAGTGAGGCAGCAGAGAAAGGAGGGAGTTTTGTTCAAGCCACAGGAAGCTCTATTCTTGTAGGAATCTTCCTGCAACAGATCTCTAGTACATATATAGTGCAAACTGTCCCCACAGGAGTTCAACTGGGAGATTGATCGCTTGCTATGATGAGCACTGACCACCAGAGGGTGGCATGGAATAAAGAAAGGCCCTGGCCAGCAGCCAGGGGATATTGGCCATCATTGCAGGCCAGGCCTGGGGACCCTGCCCATGTACAAATTTCATGTTCCAGGACTCTAGTAATTATATAATAATGAAGGTGGTGATTTGCCCAACCAGCATGGCTCTGCAGCTGAGCATCAACCCATAAACCAGGAGGTCACAGTTTGACACATGGGTTATAGGCTTGATCCCCAGTGTGAGGCGTGCAGGAGATAGTCGATCAATGATTCTCTCTCCCTCTTCCCTTGTTTTCTGAAATCAATAAAAATATATTTAAAAAATAATGTGGGATGATAGAAAAATTTTAAAGGAAGGAAGAATGAATAGAGAGGGAGAAGGAAAGAGGGAGAGAGAAGTGTTAACTTGTTGTTCTACCTAATCATGCATTCACTGGTTGCTTTTTATATGTGCCATGACTGGGGATTGAACCAACAACCCTGGCATATCAGGACAATGCTCTTACCAACTGAGCTACTTGGCCAAGGCAGTATTCTTTTATACTTAAATTTTTAAAAAATATATTTTATTGATTTTTTACAGAGAGGAAGGGAGAGAGATAGTTAGAAACATTGATGAGAAAGAAATATTGATCAGCTGCCTCCTGCACACCCCCTACTGGGGATGTGTCCGCAACCAAGGTACATGCCCTTGACAGGAATCGAACCTAGGATCTTTCAGTCTGCAGGTCAGCTCTCTATTCCCTGAACCAAACTGGTTTCAGCTATTCTTAAATTTTTATTTTATATATATTTTTGGATACATTGTGCTTCCTAAGTCTATGAAATCATGGATTTTTGTCATTCTGAAAAACTTGTAGCCATTCTCCCTTATATATTACTCTCTTTTATTTTCTCTACAATCACCTACCTGCTGGTTCTCCAACTGAGAATATAGTAGACCTCCTCATTCTAACTTTTACACCTCTTACTATCTATGTATATAAAAGTCTAGGTGACCGAACAACCAGACAACTGGTCAACCCATCACTATGATGCACACTGACCACTAGGGGGCAAATCTATATATATAAAAGCCTAGGCAACTGAACAACCATACAACTGGTCGACCTGTCACTATGACGCACACTGACTACCAGAGGGCAGATGCTCAATGCAGGAGCTGCCCCCTGGTGGTCAGTGGACTCCCATAGCAAGAGCACCACTCAGCTTACAGATGGCACCAGACGCAGGGCTCACAGCTGGCCGCTGCAGCCCAGAGACTGTAGCAGAGTGGCAGTGAATCTACCAAGTGGCAGCAGGCATAGTGGAGCAGGATGAGCAGGAGCAGCAGGCAGTAGTGACTGGCAGTGTTGGACTGCCGGTTTAGGCCGATCCTCATAGGCCGCGCCAAGGGACTCCACTGGCGCATGAATCCCTGCACCTAGCCTTTAGTTATTATATAATTAAGATATATAATAAAATATATAATTATAAATATCTCTCTGCTTTCTTCAGGTGTGTTTTAAAGTTCACTAATTCTATTTAGCTGTATCTAACTTGCAATTTAAGCCATTAAATCTACTGAGATTTTTATTTCAATAATAACATTTTTAGGAATTCCATTTTCTACACTAATCTATCCAACCTCACTGATCTCTAACTAAAGCTCATCTTTTATAGCTTTACTCATTTCCTCACCTTTAGTTTTTGATTCAGTTAACAAGCTTAGAAAGGTGTTCCCGAATATCATTATATAAAATTTGTGTAATAATTACTCTGAATTTATTTAAACCCCTCTATCATTTCATAATGGTTCCAAAACATAAAATACAAAAAAATCTGAGAATGTCACATTTCATACAAAAGTATAAATTAATAGTGTCTAATAAGTGTCCCAAAATATGCCCCATCAGCATCAAAGATACAGAAGGGATGTAACACAAATACAATGCTTTCTTAAGATTCAAGTCCATCACTTGGAGAGACTGATATTAAGCAATTAATAACAGTTGTTTTAACTTGCTTTTTAGCCAATTTTCTATAATATAAATATCTATATGTGAACAAAAAAATCAAAATTAATGAAAAACAGAAGTAGGAAAAAATTTTTGTATATACCACCTCTAACTTTTATTTTTTTTAAAAAATTAATCTCAGAGTCCTATACATAGCATAGAAACTTTATTCTCTTTTCCTTATAGTTTTATATTTTAACTAGAGGCCTGATGCAAGAAATTCATGTCACAGCCTGTACCCTCTCTAATCTGGGACATCCCTCTCATAATCCAGGACTGCTGGCTCCTAACCACTTGCCTGCCTGCCTGCCTGCCTGATTGCCTCTAACCACTCCCTTGATGGCCTGATTGACACCTAACTGCTCCCCTTCCAGCATGATCATCCCCTGTTGCCCTCCCCTGCTGGCCCAACTGCCTTCAACTGCCCTTCCCTGCCAGCCCAATTGTCCCACCTGCCTTTCCCTGCAGGGCTGAGGGGACTAGGAGACTCTGGCTGGATGAGGCGGGGCTGAGGGGACCGAGGCTGGAGGAGGCGGGGCTGAGGGGACCGAGGCTGGAGGAGGCGGGGCTGAGGGGACCGAGGCTGGAGGAGGCGGGGCTGAGGGGACCGAGGCTGGAGGAGGCGGGGCTGAGGGGACCGAGGCTGGAGGAGGCGGGGCTGAGGGGACCGAGGCTGGAGGAGGCGGGGCTGAGGGGACCGAGGCTGGAGGAGGCGGGGCTGAGGGGACCGAGGCTGGAGGAGGCGGGGCTGAGGGGACCGAGGCTGGAGGAGGCGGGGCTGAGGGGACCGAGGCTGGAGGAGGCGGGGCTGAGGGGACCGAGGCTGGAGGAGGCGGGGCTGCGGGGACCGAGGCTGGAGGAGGCGGGGCTGCGGGGACCGAGGCTGGAGGAGGCGGGGCTGCGGGGACCGAGGCTGGAGGAGGCGGGGCTGAGGGGACCGAGGCTGGAGGAGGCGGGGCTGCGGGGACCGAGGCTGGAGGAGGCGGGGCTGCGGGGACCGAGGCTGGAGGAGGCGGGGCTGCGGGGACCGAGGCTGGAGGAGGCGGGGCTGCGGGGACCGAGGCTGGAGGAGGCGGGGCTGCGGGGACCGAGGCTGGAGGAGGCGGGGCTGCGGGGACCGAGGCTGGAGGAGGCGGGGCTGCGGGGACCGAGGCTGGAGGAGGCGGGGCTGCGGGGACCGAGGCTGGAGGAGGCGGGGCTGCGGGGACCGAGGCTGGAGGAGGCGGGGCTGAGGGGACCGAGGCTGGAGGAGGCGGGGCTGAGGGGACCGAGGCTGGAGGAGGCGGGGCTGAGGGGACTGAGGCTGGAGGAGGCGGGGCTGAGGGGACTGAGGCTGGAGGAGGCGGGGCTGAGGGGACTGAGGCTGGAGGAGTCGGGGCTGAGGGGACTGAGGCTGGAGGAGGCGGGGCTGCGGGGACTGAGGCTGGAGGAGGCGGGGCTGAGGGGACTGAGGCTGGAGGAGGCGGGGCTGAGGGGACTGAGGCTGGAGGAGGCGGGGCTGAGGGGACTGAGGCTGGAGGAGGCGGGGCTGAGGGGACTGAGGCTGGATGAGATGGGGCTGAGGGGACTGAGCACCGCCATTTTGTGGCTGTGGGCATCACTACCCTGTGAGAATGTTATGGTCAATTAGCATATTCCCTCTTTATTAGATAGAGTAACTGGAAAAAAAAAAACCTGTTGGTTAGGCTTAAGTAGCAAGATGTGAAGGAGGCCAAAGTTGTGGATTCAATGGCATTTCAAGTGATGCCAGGATTTTTTAAAGTAAAGGTATGTCAACTGGGTAGTTCAGTTGGTTGGAGCATCATCCTGTACATCAAAAGTTGTGGGTTTGATTACTGGTCAAGGCACATGCCCAGGTTACAACGTTTCTCTCTCTCTCTCTCTCTCTCTCTCTCTCTAAGTCAATAAATTTTTTATCCTCAGGTAATTATTAAAATATATAAAAACAATAATTATAATAAAGCAAAAGTATATCATCTCACTACAAACTAATTTAGCTGGGTCATATATATATAACCTTTAATAACAAGTATGTTATTAAAAGAATATACTAGGACCAAACATTTTAACCATACCATATTTTAAATTAAAACAAGTGAAGTATTTTACAGAGTCCTCAGATGAACAAATCATTGTACATATTCTGTCTAAATCTGGATCACAAAATCCTATGCTTACATTGCACTCCTATGATTCTATTCATTTTCTATAGTCTTCCTAATACAGTAGGTTTTCTATAGTTTTGTAGTATATTATCTTTTTGGCTCGTCTTACTTTTTACTCCTGTCATGTCCCCAAAGAGAGCCTCCTGTGAAAGAGAATGACAGAGTGTGTCTGGCCTGTCTCGTGCAGTTATTCAAACACCAAATATCTTTGCATCAAAGTACCTCCACTGTCCCCTAGCTGCTTAGAGTCCTTCCTTGGTCACAGTCAATAATTTTGCCAAAGAAGTAGTAATCACTATCCCAGAAGCACAAGGGAGAAGGTGCTAATGTCTTTGCAAATGTCACCAAGGGCCAGGATAAGATGATGCAATGTACTTTCATTTCCCTACAGAGAGGATGATGTCATAGACTTTGGCAGCACGGTTTCATGAACTTACAAGATACCATACTATCCTATGAATTCTAAGAACCCATTTTACCAAAATATGAGTTAGGACCTCAATATTCCATGGATATTTTTAATATAGCAAAATTAAGTGAAGTTGGTGATTTACAAATACTGTTGGAACTGTATGAAAATCCTCATAAAAAAGCTAGACACTATTCAATCCTCTCCCTTTTCTGATTCTATAGAAAGCTTAAAAAGCTAAATGCAGCACATATACAAACCTTCTTTCATTCTAGTTACTTGCTCTGCCATAGAAACATAGGTATTTTGTTTCTACTTTGGCCAAAGCAGCTACTGTTGAGGTAATCAAGACTCTATTGCACCAGCTCAGATTATGTGAATATAATAAATATATTTGCCAATTACTTGTTCCAGTTAAGATCAAATAATGCTTTTCATCAAATTCCAAAGAAGAAAAATAAATCTAGTAAAACATTAAAGAAGGCTGTATTAAAATAAAAACTTTGTGAATTATAGAAATTATACCAATTATATTACTGATTGGCTCCTCATATATCTAATTTTGCCAAAAAAAAAATGAGGAAAACTAGCAATACATTAGTCTAACTCCCTACAATTTTCTTTTAATCACTGCCGACTTTAATAGTTTATTCAAATTTATTTATTTTGTTGAATAAGCATGCCATTTTATAATTACTACTAATAACTAAAACACCAACAAATATTGAATGCTTAATCTTGCCAGACAGACACTAATGTTTTCAGTATTATGAAGGATTATGGGTTGTTTGGATATAATTAGGTTTCTTTGCAAAAAAATAAAGTTTTTTAATAGATTTAAAAATAATAATAATATAAGCCGAGAGGAGGCAAGATAGTGGTAGAATCTCCTTTCCAAAAAGAGAATAATACCGTACAGGGGAGAAACTTGTTGGAAGCAGAACCAATGTGAATAGAACAGGAGTACCAGAGATACAGGAGAGAGAATATTCAGATCCAATGGAGGGGAAACCAGGGACAAATGTTGTAAATAAAAAAAAGTGGTAGCTACATTGAGAGAGCTTTTTTAAAAAAGAAATATGTCTTTATTGATTTCAGAGAGAGGAAAGGAAAAGGAGAGATAGAAACATTAACAATGAGAGAGAATCATTAATCAGCTGCCTCCTGCACACCCCGCACTGGGAATCGAGCTGCAACCTGGGCATGTGCCCTGACTGAGAATCGAATCGTGGCCTCCTGGTTCCTGAGCCAGTGCTCACCCAGTGAGCCACACCGGCCATGTGAGAGCCTTTAAATGTATATATATTTCAGTGACAGATGAGGAAGCACCAGGAGGCAGAAACCTAGAGAAGTCACCCTCCCGCAGCCATCCACTATCCTCCTAAATGTATAGGGAGACTCATTTCACTAAAACATGGAGCAATATCAGAAAAGCAAAAACATTTTTCAAATGTTTAAAAAACAGAGTGGAAGTCCAGGAAAAGGACTGAACAAAATGGAGATAAGCAATCTACCAGATGCAGAACTCAAAACACTATTATAAGGATGCTCAATGAACTTAGAATTTCAACAGTATAAAAAAAGGACATGAAAATCATAAAGAAGAACCAGACAGAAATGAAGGATACACCAACTGAAATGAAGAATTATTTACAGGGTATCAACAGCAGCGTAGATGAAGCTGAGAATCAAATCAGTGATTTGAAATATAAGGAAACAAAAAAAATCAGAATAGTTAAGAAAAAAAGAATCCAGATATATATGAGGATAGTGTAAGGAGCCTCTGGGGACAACTTAAAGGGTACCAACATTTGCATCATGGGGGTGCTGGAAGGAGAAGAGAGAGCAACAGGATAGTAAAACCTATTTGAAAAAAATGATGACAAAATATTCTTTAATCTGGCGAAGAAAATAAATATACAAGTCCAGGAAGGACAGAGAGTTCCAAACAAGATGAACCCCAAAAGGCCCACACCAAGAAGACACATCATAATTAAAATGGAAAGGTTAAAAACAAAGAGAGAAATTACAAAGTAGCAAGAGAAAAGCAGTGAGTTATCTACAAGGCAGCTTCCATTAGACTGTCATCTGATTTCTCCACAGAAACTTTATAGGTCAGAAAGGACTGGCAAGAAACACTCACAGTGATGAAGAGCAAGGACCTACATCAAGATTACTTACTTTACCTAACAAAACTATCATTTAAAATCGAAGGACATATAAAAGGCTTCCCAGATAAGAAAAAGCTAAAGGAGTTCACCACCAGCAAACCAGGGTTACCTGAAATGTTAAAAGTCTTCTTTTAGAAGAAAAAGGGGTTTGGGGTATAGGTGATAAAAATATGAATAAAAATAGTAATAAATACATACTTATCAAGGATTGAATATAAAAATCAAAATAAAGAAATAAGCAGAACAGAAAACAGACTTATAGTCATGAGAGGAGCAATGGTGGATGGGGGATAAAGAAGGACAAATGATGTCTGGCTAGTGTGGTTCAGTGGCTGGTTGAGCACCCACCTATGAATCAGGGAGTAATGGTTCAATCCCTGTTTGGGGCATATGCCTGAGTTGTGGGCTCAATCTCTAGTATGGGGTGTGCATGAGGCAGCCAATCAATGATACTCTCTCATCACTGACATTTCTATCTTACTCTTATTCTCCCTCTCCTTCCTCTCTGAAATCAATAAAAATATGTATTTTTAAAAAAGAAGTACAAATTGCTAAGCAAAACTGCTGCCATCTTGAGCAATGGGAAAAAAATTAATGCATTAACTCACCCCTCCCCCCAAAAATGTACAAATTGCTAGTTACATAATAATCATGGAGATGTTAAGTACAGCATAAGAAATATAGTCAATAATATTTTAATAACTGTATGGTATTAGATGGGTACAGAATTTATTGGGCGCATCACTTAGTAAGTTATATAATGTCTAGGCACTGGGACATACATTTGAAACTAACATAATATTGTGTGTCAATTGTAATTGAAAAATTAAAAAAAATGATTTAAAGAAAGACAAAAATATCAAGGACAAAAAGGAGAGAATGTATGGAAAATAAAATAAGCTCACTGAATGCCTTACTGGAATTAACTGGAAATAAAAAGATAGTAAATTAAATATAAATTGGGAAGAGCAGGGTACAAACATTTCTATTGATTGCTGGTAGGAGCCAACAGACAGTATCTAAAAAAGAAAGCCTCAATTCAAAAGAATTTATCTTAAATAACACATAGGGGTAGAAAATGTGTAACATAAGCCTGAAACACCTTGTCATCCAACAAGCAAGGAAACATTTGAAGTGTAACGGAGTTGTGTCAAAAACACAGCAGCCAACTTGAAGGCCCTCCCACAAGCCAAGGATGGGGAAATTTAAGCATCAAAAAGAATGACTGAAATGGATTAACACCAATCAGATACATTAAAAAATCTTTGCGTTTATAATGATATTTCTAAAACTGATTACCGATTAACTGTGGAGGATCTGAGGGTACCAAAACAATATCCTGAAAATCAGTAAGTTAAAGGAAAGATTCAAGCATTTATCCTATTGCCTTATATAAATTGTATTTCAAAATAACCTAAGAATATAAAAAAAAACCTAAGAATTGATAAGGCAAATTCCAACTATAAGAAATATCAAATGAATTATGATATCAGCAGTTAGTTGACAGATTATAATAATGTCACAAAAAGTACAGTTATAAAATTTAATAATTAATAATATATGGAACTCTTTTTCATCCTAATATGCACTAAAATATTTTTAAAATTTTAAATAATGGAAAATAGACAATCAGAAAACTAGAGAGTTCAATAAATTTCTAGAAAAAGCACAGCAAAAACTCAGAATTGGGAGACTGCAAAAAATGAGTTTGTTGGACCTAGAGATCACTGATCTCAGTGTGAGAAGTCAGACAAATGGGTTGCAAACACCTGAATACCATAAGTGCCCCTTTTCCTTCAACTATTGAAGCAGCCAACCACCTAACAAGCAGAAAGCAAATCCCAGGTTTCTCTGATGAAAAAACTGAAAAACCACAGGGGAGGTGGGAGAGCCAGGGAGCCTCTACACTCTGAAATTTGCAATATTTCTTCACACAACTAACAGTGGCTCATTTTTCATCCCTTCATTCCAAAGTTAGATTTTTCCATCTTGGCACCACTGACATTTCAGGCTGAATAGTTTTTGGTTGTGGGGGGGCTGTCCTGTGCATTATAGAATGGTTAGCAACAGCCCTGTCCTTTATCCACTAGATACCAGTAGCACACCTCCCTTCAGGTACTGGCAATCAAAAATATCTCCAAATATTATGGAATCACTACCTCCTCCCATCTCCAAACACTACCCCTCCAGGTCGAAAACTATGGCTTTAGGGAGAAGTTCACCAGTCATGAAACCCTCCCCAGGTTCAAAGAGCTTCTGATCAGCTTTTATATATATATATATTTTTTTTCATTGATTTAAAAGAGGGAGAGGGATAGAGATAAAACATCAATGATGAGAGATAATAATTGATTGGCTGCCTCCTGAATGCTCCCCACTGGGAATCGAGGACATAACTGGAGCGTGTGCCCTTGACCGGGACAAACCCGACCTTCAGTCCACAGGCTGATGCTCTATCTACTGAGCCACACCAGCTAGGCTAATCAGCTTTTTAAAAAAATATTTTTATTGATTTTTTTATAGAGAGGAAGGGAGAAGGATAGAGTTGGAAATATCAATCAGCTGCCTCTTGAATACTTCCTACTGAATATGTGCCTGCAACCAAGGTACATGCCCTTGACTGGAAATCGAACCTGAGACCCTTGAGTCCGCAGGCTGACACTCTATCCACTGAGCCAACGCAGTTAGAGCCTGCTCAGCTTTTTAATACCTCACTATCAAATACAGGCAGAGAACCAAGAACTGATGATATTTGACAAAAACTTTCAATGGGGAAAACACTAAGTAGACAAAAAAAATCTAGGATTGTGAGAAATTAAGGATTGTGAACAAAACAGAAGATAATTTAAAATAAAACAAAATCTTCTGCACAGCAAAAGAAACTGGCAGCAGAACAAAAAGGTAATCAACCTAATAGGAGAAGATATTTTCAAACAACGCCTTCAATAAGGGGTCAATACCAAAAATATATAAAGAACTCATACAACTCAACAATCCAATTTAAAAATAGGCAGGGACTTCAACAGACATTTCTCCCAAGAAGACATAAAATGGCCAACAGATATTTAAAAACATGCTCGACTTCACCAATTATTAGTATAATGCAAATCAAAACTACAATGAGACCTCATGCCTGTTATAATGGCTATTATCAAAAGACAAGTAATAACATATATTGGAGAGGTTATGGAGAAAAAGAAACCCTCATTCACTGCTGGTGGGGTGTAAACTGGTACAACCATTATGGAAACCAGTCTGAAGGTCTCTAAAAAAATTAAAAATAGAGTTACCTATAACCCAGAAACCCCTTTTTTGAGTATCTAGCACAAAATTTGAAAACGTTTATATATAAAGTTTTATGCATTCCTATGTTCATTGCAACATTATTCATGGAGGCCAAGACATGGAAACTACTGAAGTGTCCCTCAATAAATGACTAGATAAAGTAGAAGTATATTATATATATATATATATATATATATATATATATAATGGAATACTCTTCAGCTAAAAGAAAAAAAATGAAATACTGCCATTTGTGACAACATGGATAGATCTTGAGAATATCATGCTAAGTGAAATAAATAAGATGGGCAAAATCAATAATCGTATGATTTCACTTATATGTGGGGTATAAAATTGAAACAAGAAATCAATAAGTAAGACAAACAAAAACTCAGAGATACAGATAACTGTATTGCGATTAGCAGTGGGTAAGGGGAATGGGGAGGATGTAGTAAAAGGTGTCGACTTTGGGTGGTGAGCACAATATAATACACAGATAATGTATTACAGAACTGTACACTTGAAACCTATATAATTTTATTAACAAGGGTCAGACCAATAAATTTAATTTAAAAACAACAACACCAAAGACATTCTACTGAACAGTCAGCAGGACAGCTTGATGTTAAAAACACAAAGCCAGTTCCACCACTTAGTGATTGTGTAAACTCAGTCACAAAAGTACCTTGTTCTTCTAAGCCTATCAATGGGATAAAGATTACTGCAGATCTATTAGGGTTCCTAGGATAACCAAAGAAGGTATTCGGAATTTTGAAAATACAGGGCTCATAGCAAAGAATCATGAAGTAAGCTTTTCAGTTTACTTGGATTTGGGGGAGGGATTGCTTTGCTTTAATTATAATTAGAAAGACTCTCTACTGTACCCATGGAATACAGTACCACCCACCAAAGTCATTAGAACTAATATTTTGACAGAAAGTTTTTAAAATTAAATAGAAAGTAGGAAAGTACAAGTTGAGGATCTTTTAAAAAGCAAAAGCCAGAAGAAAAAAAGTAGACTCCTAACCCAGAAAGACCAATATAAACCTAAAAGAACTTCCAGAAAGATGGAAAAAAGCTAAAGGAAGGAAATTAACAAATAACAGTGGAAGAACACAATTCTCCAAACTGAAAAGGCCCACTGAATCCAACCAAGTACTACAGTGAGGATGAGGAACCCCAGACACTACCGCATATTCCGGCCCATGCTCACCTAGTCAATTCTTAAGCAACCTTCAGATCTCATTTAACTCGCTCAGTTGTTACTTCTTTAACAAAACATTCCCAGAATTTGAGCCAACCCCCTCCATTACATGCTCCAAATATCAGAAACCTGTCTATATCTGTATCTGCTATAATTTTACCCTATAGACCAACTGCTACCAGCAGTTAGGTGGGTGGTGTCTGTTGCTTTTTCCACGGATACTGTTCAGGAATCATGTGGCAAAACCCACCATGCCAGTTGTTGACCATCATATCACCATCACCTAATATAACGTCCAGCAAGCATTTACGTACGTTTTTATACAAACGAGCCATATAATAAAAATGCCTGCTTCCTTGGAAACACAATACATTGTTAATCATAAATACCTCTACCACAAAGTATCTGGCTCTTTACAGGACATAAGGGAATTTTACAAGTTTTTCGTATTACCTGGGCCTGAATTGACTTCTTTTTATTTTTCATCCACAGTGACATAACTGACACATTCCCTGAACTATTTCTCAGATTTCATAAAGGAATGAGCACCATCTAGTGGAAAATTTAAAAGTAATGAGGCAATAATCTAAATTTACTAGACACACAATGGTGACCTATCAAATATTTCTTTAAATTAAAAACCAGGATGTGCATTGACTTTGTCAAGTAATGAAATCAAATTTTATCATCTGTATAATTTATAACATACCAATTTAAATAAAATCTATATTTTAAAATGTTTAAAACTGGCAGTTAACACCACTTAATTGAGCTTTTAATGGAATGAAACAGAAATGGAAATGAAAGAAAAAAGTAATTATAAGCTGCTATACTCCCAAGGTGCAAGAGAAAAGTTATAATGAAAACACGAATTGTATATGAAATGTACAGTTTGATATTGTTAAAGGCAATTTTTTAAATTAGGAAAATTCTTTATCAGAAATAGCGCGCGCGTGTGTGTGTGTGTGTGTGTTTATGTGTGTGTGTATGTGTGTGGTGTGTGTGTCTGTGTGTGTCTGTGTATGTGTGTGTATGTGTGTGTCTGTGTATGTGTGTGTGTGTGTCTGTGTGTATGTGTCTCTCTGTGTGTCTGTGTGTGTATGTATATGTGTCTGTGTGTGTGTGTGTCTCTGTGTGTGTATATGTGTGTATGTGTGTGTTTGTGTGTGTTTGTGTGTGTGTGTATGTGTGTGTGTGAGTGTGTGTGTGTGTGTGTGTTATACTTTGATAATGAAAGCCACTGCTTGTTAGGCCAAAGTTACTCCATGAAATTCAGTAAGAAAAAGGAATATAATATGTTATATTGTTGTCTTCCACTTTTTTAGTGAAGAGAAAAAACATTAAGTTAGAGAAGGTAGGATCCAGAATGGCACACCCTATTGCTATTATATACACATGAAAAATCACATGGAATACTAAAACTTTACAATAAATATCACCTATTTTAAGCCTTGCCAGAGCAGTTAGGTGGATGGTGCATGCCTATCAAAAAAGAAAAATTAAAGTTTTCTCAACAAATATTTTTTTACAGTGCAACTGTCAAATCAATAGCAACCACTTAAAAATAACTAACTTCTGGTATATGCAAAAAATTAAACTACACCACCAACTTACATCATATACAAGAATAACTTCAAAATGGATAAAGGACTTAAGTGTAAGTAGTGAAACCATAAAATCCCTAGAAAAAACACAGGCACTAAAATCTCAGACATCTCTCCCAATAATATTTTGGCTGATATATATCGCAGGGCAAGGTAAACAAAGAAAAAAATGGGACCGCAGCAAACAAAACACACAGCAAAAGAAATTATCAACGAAATGAAAAGGGATCCCACTGTATGAGAGAACATATTCGCCAATGACATCTGCTAAGGCGTTAATTTTATTTTATATAAAGAGTATGTACTACTCAACACCAAAAAGACAAACTATCCAATTAAAAAACTGGCAAAACACCTGAATAGACACTTCACCAAAGAGGACATACAGACGGCTGATGACATATGAAAAGAAGCTAAACATCACTAATCATCAGAGAGATGCAAATTAAAACCACAAAGAAATATCATCACATACCTGACAGAATGGCTACCATCAATACCATAAATCAACAAATAACAAGTGCTGGCTAGGCTGGGGGGAAAAGAGAACCTTAGTGCACTGCTGGTGGGAATGCAGACTGGTGCAGCCACTGTGAAAAACAGTATGGAGTTTCCTCCATAAATTAAAAAATGGAACTGCCTTCTGACCCAGAAATCCACTTCTGGGAATGTATCTTAGGAATCCCTAAATACCAATCAGAAAGAATATATGCACCCCTATATTCACAGCAGCAATATTTACAATAGCTAAAATGTAGCCCAAGTGCCAATCAGTAGATGAGTGGATAATAAAGTGTGATATATTTACACAATGGAATACCACACAGCCATAAAAAAGAAGGAACTCTGCCTTGGCAGGTATGGCTCAGTTGGTTGAGCATCGTCCCATGCACTAGGTGGTAACAGGTTCAATTTCCAGTCATGACACATGTCCAGGTTGCAGTCCCAATCTCCAGTAGGGGGCATGCAGGAGGCAGCCAACTGATATTTCTATCTCCCCTCCCCCCCCACCTCTCTCTAAAGTCAATAAAAACATGTTTTAAAAAAGAAGAAGGAACTCTTACCTTTTGTGACAGCATTGAAGGACCTGAAGATTATTATGTTAAGTGAAATAAGCCAGTCAGTGAAAAATAAATACCACATGATCTCACTTATAGGTGGAATCTAATGAATAAAACAAACTGACAAACAAAATAAAAACAGAGGCATGAATACATAGAACAGACTGACAGCTGTCAGAGATGAGAGATATGGGGAGACTGCATAAAAGAAGGTGAATGGATTATTCAAAGAACATATATGCAAGACCCATCCTCACAAACTATAGTGTGGTGATGGCCAGAGGGAAGGGGGGGCGGGGGCTGGGTGGAGGTGAGCAAAATATATGGGGCGGGCGGGGCGGGGGGGGGACTGAGAACATCTGTAAAAGTCTAAAAAATAAAGTTTAAAAAAACAAACTTTTTTTTTAGCATTCATGGAATGCTAATAATTGCATTTATTTAAACTTCTGTATCACTAAACACTATTTGAAAAATAGAATTGAAATGTAACATAGTGGAGTGGAGGTGCTTATTAGGATTATATAGGTTAAATTTAAAAAACAACTGTTTGGTAATAAAAGACCTCCAAATCATAATGGCTTATAACAATGAACATTTATTTTCTACAGCCACTACATATCCTCTGGGAACTCTGCTACACATCTTCACATGCCGGAACCCAGGTGAAGAGAGCGTCCCCCATCTGGAACATCCCATATGCACTGGGTGGGGAGAGGGTGGCAAAGAGATGAGGCCAGCAGTGCACTGGCTGCCTTGCAGTGACACACACATCACTTCCATTCACATCTTCCAGTTTTGCTAATCCTTATCTTAGGTTATCTTTCTCCCATTGCTTTTTAAGAATATGTGTATTGATTTGACAGAGAGAGAGAGAGAGAGAGAGAGAGAGAGAGAGAGAGAGAGAGAGAGAGAGAGAGAAAGAAACATAGATCAGTTACCTCCCATATGTGCCCTGGCTGGGGATTGAACCTACAGCCTAGGTATGTGCCCTGACAGGGAATCACACTCACAACCCTTTGGTGTAAGGATGACACTCCAACCAACTGAGCTACCAGGCCAGGGCCCCATTGCTTTTTAGAGAGAGTGGAAGGAAGCAAGGGAGAGGGGGAGGGAGAGAGAGAGAGGGAGAGAAAAGGAGGAAGTGAGAGAAAGAGAAAGAAACATCAATGTGAAGGAGATACATCAATTGGTGGCCTTCTGCAGGAGCCCTGACTGGCTCCAGGGTCAAACCTGCAACCCAGGTGCATGGCCCGACGCTAACTACTGAACTACTCCAGCCTGGGCCTATTCACATGTTTTTGATCACCAGAACCACCTAAAGCTAAAAACTATAACGTAACGTAAACTTGCTATGCCTTTACAGCATTACCTAAACAAGATAGGTGGCAGGCAGAATTGAACAATACATACCTTTTTCAGAGTGAATCATTTGAAGTTAATGAATTTTGTATTTATACAATTTTAGAAGTTTTTATAATAAGTTTGCATTAATGTCTTGATTCACAGAATTACAGTGAAGTATTTTAAATAACATTTTAGAATTTCTGAAAGAACTTAAGTTGGCTGTCAGCTTGGCTCAGTGGTTGAGTGTAGACCTATAAACCAGGAAGTCATGGTTGGCCTCCAATCGGGGCATATTCCCAGGTAGCATGCTCAATGCCCAGTGTAGGGTGTGTAGGAGGCAACCAATCAATGATTCTCTCTCATCATTGATGTTTCTATCTCTCTCTTCCTCTCCCTTTCTGAAGTCAACAAAAATATACATATTTTTAAAAACACTTAATTTGAAAATGTTAGATTTTCTAAATATCTTACATGAAAATGGGAAAAAAATTATAAAAACCAATTTAATTCAATTTTCCCCTTTGAGAGTACTTTATTTCCAAATCATGATCACCACAGACAACCCTAATTCCCGCTATCTTTACTGACAATATAAAATACTAGAGGCCCAGTGCACAAAATTCGTATACTGGGGAGGGGGGAGGAGGGGGGAGGTCCCTCAGCCTGGCCTGTGACTTCTCACAGTCTGGAAGCCCTGCAATTGATTGCCCCACAGAGGGAGACCCCGCCCACCCACTGCAGAGCTGCTGGCCTGGTAGCCTGGGCCTCCCTCTGCAGAGGCAATTGATCATGGACCTCCACCATCAACTTCCCCAAAGAGGTAGGCCTTGCCCACCTGGCCAGGGCTCCATGACGGATGGTGCCCCCCCCCCCACTCCACATAGGGAGGCCCTGCCCACCTGCCGCAGCACAGTCACAGGGTAGCCTGGGCCTCCCTCTGCAGGGGCAATTGATGGCACCCTATAGAGGAAGGACCCCCCCGACATGCAGCAGCCCACCAGCCAGTGACCTGGGCCTCCCTCTGCGGGGCAATCCTGTGGCAATGGCGGGGCCCCGACCAAACGCATCGCACTCGCCTGGCTGGCCTGGTGCCAGTGGGTGTCATAGCATGGCCATCCAGACGTTTGTTCCGCTGTTCAGCCACTTGGTCGATTTGCATGTTACACTTCTATAACTATAGAGTAGCAATAACTTTGATTTTAAACCAGGTGAATAAAAAATCTTTATTATCATTTATATGTAATAAAGAGGATGCAACTTATATAATAACATGAGTTAACTGAAACTGACTTTAAAATAATTTATAAATAACTTTAATATTTCAACAGGCAAATCCAATGGGAAATGAGCACCAATTACTATGCCCACAGCAGGCACTCAAATATTTGTGAAATGAATGGAAAACAAACTGGGCAAACACAGCCTGAAAAACAAGGTATTTTTGTCTTCTTTATAGCAATCGCCCTTGAACACCTACTACACTTCTAGGCAATGTGGAATAACAGGGCTAAGTTATACACAGATCCTACCCTAAAAGACCTGTACTCAATGAATAACTATACCCATAATTACATTAGGTTCTAAAAATATGTTATATAGATATTACAACCAAATGGGAACATTAAATCAGTACACACAGTCCCAGAGAACCCTTCTAGAGCCAGCATGTAAAAACACCAGACCACACACGTGGCTGAGGACTACACATATCTCAGACTCTAAAACACACTCTCCTTAAGACCCACTGAGCTAAAGACTGTGCATTGGAAAGAGGGTCTGTAAAAATGCCTGCATCTTCTGCATTTCAGACAGAGACTCTATACTGCTAACAAATCTGCTGTAGAGGGCAGCTTGGCTCCTCCCACATGCAGCCAAGTCCTGTGCAGACAGACACAAACTGTGGATCTCTTGGAGCTTCAAACAGGTTGCTAAAAGCCAAAGGAAGGCATTTCCAATGGTGGTTAGCACCTAAGTACTTCACCGGAAGCCCAGAATTGGCAGATAGAATAGTCAGCAAGTCATCAAAAGAGTAGGATTCAAAGTGAGCTCCCATGAGGCATTAAACTCAGCTGAAAGAAATGCCAATTAACCTTTTTTTTAATCTTTCTCTCTCTCTTTTTAATTTTCTTCTTTGTTCTTTTCCTTTTTTAATTTTCTCTCTTTCCTTTCCCTTTCCTTTTTATTTATATTCTCTATCTGCTTTATTGAGTTATTATTCCAGATTCTATTATTTCATTTATATATTAACTTTCCTACACAAATTTTTTTCTTTCTCCCTTTTCTTTTTCCCCTCTTATATCATCTTATTTCCTTTTATTATCTTGCGGGTGTACCTACTTTCTCCTGTATTTTCCTTTATAAAACTTTTTTGAACTTTTCTTTCTTTCTTTTAAACCATTTTCCTTCCCCCATTCCTCAAATTCTTTATTCTTATTTTCTTTATTTCAGCTCTGCACCTACATATTTTTTTATCCTCCCCACCCCAGTTTTTTGTTTGTTTGTTTTATTGTTTTTTGTTTTATTTTTTGTTTGAATGGGGTCTTTGTTTGTTTGGTTGTTTCTCTCCTAGTGTTTTTTTCTTCCTTTCCTTTCTTCTATCATTCTTGCTCTCGTTTCACTTTCCTAATTTATCTCTTCTCTGGTGGTTGCTTTTGCTGGTGCTACAGAGGATTTGTGTACATTCTTCTTTGGTTTCTTCTGTTTCGTGACTTGTCTTTTTGTATTTTTTCCTGTTCTGTCAGCACCTCCACAGCAGCTCACTTGACATATATGGAGGTGAGCCACATAGTCATCCCACCTAAGAGGAGATTCCATCCATGAATGGGGCAATAATATTCAAGAACCAACTATAACAGGAAAACCCAAATAACTCAAGTAAGAGACTTTCCTAGAGTCAGGAGATCTAAGAGACTGCACCACTGGGTCCCAAAAAACATCTACTACATAAGACCACCTCTAAAAATCTGGAGGCACAGTAGTTTGACCTAATACATAGAAACAAATACAAAGGGACAGTAAAAATGGGGAGAAAAAGAAAGAATCCCAAAATGAAAGAAAAGGAAGAATTGTCAGAAAAGGAACTAAAAGAAATAGAGGCAAGCGATTTGTCAGATAAATAATTCAGAATAATGGTAATAATTCAGTGAGAACTGAACAAGCAACTTAATGACTACTAATGAGAATATCAAGGAAGTAATAAGAGCTACACCAACATGAAAAGATACGATGAAAGAATAAATAAGAATCAACTGGAAATGAGGAAAACAGCTGAAATAAAGAACACCTTGGAATGATTCAACAGTAGACTAGAAGCAGCTGAGGACCTAGTAACCTAATTAGAAGACAAGGTAGAAAAAAACAACATCAATTTAGAGCAGCAAATAGAAAACAATTTAAAAGCAGGAGAATTGTTTAAGGAAGCCTTGGGACATGAAAGGCAGCAATATTTGCATCTTAGGGGTGCCAGAATATTAGAATCCAAGCAAAGAATAGAGAACCTGTTTGGACAGAAAATGGCAGAAAATTTCCCTAACCTGGTGAAGAACAAAGTCACTCAAGTTTAGGAAACACAGAGATTCCCAGTCAAGATGAACCAAAAATACCAATATCTAGGTATCTAATAATTAAAATGGCAAACGATAAAGAGAAAGAAAGAATCTTAAAGGCTGCAAGAGACAGAATTTTACTTAAAAGGGATGTCTCATTAGATTGTCAGCTGATTTCTCAACAGAAACACTTCAGGCCAGAAGGGAATGGCATGTAGTATACAAAGTAATGAAAATCAAGGGACTGAACTCAAGAAAACTCTATCCAGCAAGGCTATCATTCCAAATCAAAGGTGAAATAAAGAGCTTCACAGAAAAAAATGGATTAAAAGAATTTATCACCACCAAACTAGCACAGCAAGAAATGCTAAAGCAACTTTTGTAAGAAGAAAAAAAAAAAGGAGAGAACAACACAGGCATAAAGAGTAAGAATGGCAACAAATAAGGACCTATCAATAAAACCTTAAATATAAATGGCTTACATGATACAATAAAAAGGCATAGAATAGCTGAATGGATAAGAAAACATCACCCATATACTGTATATGCTATCTACAAGAAACTCACCTCAGAACAAAGGACTCACACAAAATGAAAGTGAGGGGATAGAAAAAATGTTTCCAGATAAATGGAAATGAAAAACAAGGTGGGGTAGCATTATCTGACAAAGTAGACTTCAAAGAGAAAGCCATAACAAGAGACAAGGAAGGCCACTTCATAACACTAAAGGGATTGATAAAATAAGAGGATATAACTCTGGTAAACATATATGCACCCAATACAAGAGCATCCAAACATTTAGAAAAAAATTCTGGAGAATTTTAAAGGAGAGATGGACAGTAATACAATAATAGTAGAGGACTTCAACACCCCACTGATATCACTGGATAAACCTTCTAGACAAAAAACTAAAAAGAAAACAGTGATCCTAAACTACACACTAGATCAGATGGAATTAATGAACATTTTCAGAATATTTCACCCCAAAGCTACAGAATATACATTCTTCTCAAGTGCACATGGGACATTTTAAGGATAGATCACATGTTAGAACACAAATAAAATCTCTACAAGTTCAAGAAGATTGAAACCATATCAACCATCTTCTCATATCACAATGGCATGAAATTAGAAGTCATCCACAATAAAAACACTCAGAAGCATTCAAACACATGGGAAGCTCAACAGCATGTTATTAAAAAATGAATGGGTTACTAAAGAGATCAAGAAAAAAATCAAAAACTTACTGGAAACAAATTAAAATGAACACAACCCAAAATCTTTGAGACACAGTGAAAACAGTCCTGAGAGGGAAGTTCATAGCAGTAGAGGCATACCTCAAGAAACAAGTAAGAGGTTTAGTAAACTACCTAGTGTTACAATTAAATGAACTTGAAAGAGAGCAACAAGAAAAGCCCAGAGTAAGTAGAAGGAAGGAAATAATAAAGATCAGAGCAGAAATAAATAACATGGAGACTGAAGAAATACAAAAGATCAACAAAATAAAGAGCTGGTTCTCTGAAAAGATAAGCAAGATTTACAAATCTCTAGGTAGATTCACCAAGAAACAAAGAGACCCAAATAAACAAAATCAGAAGCACAAGAAGTGAAATAACATCTGACCCATCAAAAATACAAAGGATCGTTTAAAAAAGTACCATGAACAAATATATTCTAACAAGCTGGACAAAGTGGAAGAAATGGACTTATCCCTAGAAACATACAATCTTCCAAAACTCAATCAGGAAATCTGATTAGGCTCATAACTATTGATGAAATTGAAGCAGCAATAAGAAAAAAAGAAAAAAAAAACCTCCCAGGAAACAAAACCCAGGTCAGGATAGTTTCACAGGAAAGTTTTAGCAAACATTTAAAGAAGAACTAACACCTATCCTCCTCAAACTATCCCAGAATATTCAAGATAAAGAAATAATTCCAAACACTTTCTACAAGGCTAGTATCCGACTAATTCCAAAACCACATAAAGACACTACAAGAAAACATGGATGCTAAAATCCTCAACAAAATATTAGCAAATAAGATCTAGCAATACCTTAAAAAGTTCAGACACCATGACCAAGTGAGATTTATTCTGAGATGAAAGGCTGGTACAATATTCGCAAATCAATACATGTGACATATCACATACACAAACTGAAAGCTAAAAACCACATGATCATAACAATAGCAGCAGAAAAAAGCATTCAACAAAATCCAGTACCCTTTCTTGATAAAAATTCTCAGCAAAGCAGGAATAGAGGGATCAGATCTCAACATAATAAAAGCCACGTGTGACAAACGAACAGCCAACATCATACTCAATGGGCAAAAACTAAAGCCATTACCCTAAGAACAGGAACAAGACAGGGATGTCCACTTTCACTGCCATTATTCAATACTAGAGGCCGCACAAAATTTGTGCACTTGTGTGTGTGTGGGGGGGTCCCCTCAGCCCAACCTGTACCCTCTCCAATCTGGGAACTGCTGGCTCCAAACTGCTCACCTGCCTGCCTCATTGCCCCTAACTGCTTTTGCCTGCCAGCCTGATCATCCCCTAACTATTCCCCTGCCTGCCTAATCATCCCCTAACTATTCCGCTGCCAGCCTGATCCACACCTAACTGCTCCCCTGCCAGGCCAATCATCCCCAACTGCCCTCCCCTGACAACCCAGTCACCCCCAAATGCCCTTCATATTCCTTCTTTATTATATAGGGTTTTTTCTTTAGCATATTGGAATGCCCTAACTGTTTGGCTCAATGGATGGAGCGTCGGCCTGCAGACTCAAGGGTCCCAGATTCGATTCTGGGCAAGGGCATATAACTTGGATGGGGGAACATACCCAGTGGGGAGTGTGCAGGAGGCACCTGATCGATGTTTCTCTCTCATAGATGCTCCTAGCTCTCTATCCCTTTCCCTTCCTCTCTGTAAAAAAATCAATAAAATATATATATTTTAAAAAGGAACATTTAAGATTCCTCCATATCTGCCTTGCTGGTGTGACTCAGTGGTTGGGGCCCCAGGCTGCCACCACACCTGGAAGGATATCACACCTCAGCCAGGCTGAGACCCCAGCCCAGGCTGCCATCTCAGCCTGGCCAGAGATCGCACCAAGGGGTGTGCACCCCGGCCAGGCTGAGATCAGAGACCAGGCTGAGATTGCTGGCCGGGCATGGTGCCATGGGGGTGACCTCCCAGGCCAGGCTGAGACTCCAGCCCGAGCTCCATCTCAGCCTGGCCAGAGATTGCGCCGCGGAGGTGTGCACCCAGCCAGGCTAAGATCCCAGCCCGGCCGAGGATTGTGCCACGGGGGTGCACAGCACTGCCTGCATGAGACCCCAGCTCAAGCTGCTGCCCCTGGCCAGGTGATCATGTGGTTGGGTGCGCAACCCCAGCCCAGGTTGCCGCCATTGGCCAGAGGATCGTGGGTGCAACCCTGCCAGCCTAAGACCCCAGCCCAGGCTACCGCTGCTGGCCAAGCATCACGCTGGAAACTGGTGCCTCCCAGCCGGATACCCCAGGCTGCTGCTGCTGGGCAAAATGGGGACTCCAGCAGGCCAAGAGGACTGGGCGCCGCCATCTTGTGGCTATGGGTGCCACCATTTTTTGTAGCAGAGTGATGGTTAATTTGCATATTACTCTTTTATTAGATAATTGAAACTTTGTAGCATTGAGTGGAGGCCTAGGCTGGCAAGGGCAGGCAGAAAGCTTGGCTTCCTCTATTGCCGGGGAAACCCAAACTTCCCTCCTGCTCTCCGTGGCCACCAGCCATCTTGGTTGGCTGCTCCTGCTTGGCTGATGGGCATGGCTGGTGGGCGTGGCTCTTGGATGTAGTGGAGGTGCAATTTGCATATTACTCTTTTATTAGATAGGATTGTAGTGGAAGTGCTAACCTTAACGAACAGACAAGAAGAAAAAAAAAATACACCCAAACTGGAAAGAAAGTAAAGGTGTAATTATTCGCATGTGACATGGAAAACCTGAAAGATTCCACCAAAAAACTACTGGTTTAAAAAATGAATTTAGCAACATAGCAGGATACAAAATTAACACACAAAAATCCATAGCATTTTTATACACCAACTAGAGGCCTGGTACACGAAATCTGTGCATGGTGGGTGAGGGTGCCCTTCAACCTGGCTTGCACCCTCTCCCATCTGGGACCCCAGGGCCTAAACCAGCAGTTGGATATCCCTCTAACAATCTGGGACTGCTGGCTCCTAATCCCTTGCCTGCCTATCTGCCTGCCTAATTGCTCCTAACCACTTCTGCCCGCCAGCCTGACAGCCCCCTAACTGTTCCCCTGCTGGCCTGATTGACACCTAACTGCTCCCTGGATGGCCCAATTGATTCCTAACTGCTCCCCTGCTTGCCTGATCACTTCTAGCTTCCCTCCCCTGCCAGCCTTATCACCCACAACTGCTCTCCCCTGTCACGACCTGCCTCCTCTGCTGGGACTGGCCTCACTGTGTGAAATAATTACCAGGCCCCGCCTCCAGTGTGCATGTGGCCATCTTGCATTGGCTATCTTTGTGTCGGCCATCTTTGTGGCAGTCATCTTGTGATTACGTCACATTCAAGAATGCAAGGACCATTCCAGGCTTTTATTAGTATAGATAATGAACTCTCAGAAAGAGAAACTAAAATAAGAATCCCATTTGCCATTGCAACAAAAGAATTAGGATACTTAGGAATAAACTTAACTGAAGAGGTAAAAGGCCTGTACTCAGAAAACTACAGGACATTGGAAAAATAAATAGAGGAAGATAGAAACAAGTGGAAACATGTACCAGGTTCATTTTTCATATGTCTCTTAGCCTTATATATGTCCACTTTGGAGAAGTATCTATTTAGCTCCTTTGTCCATTTTTAAATTGGATTGTTTGTTTTTCTTTTGTTGAGTTGTAGGAGTTCCTTATATGTTTTGTATGTTCACCCTTTATCTGATGTATCATTGGCTAGTATGTTCTCCCACAGAGTGACTCACTTTTTGATTCATTGATTATTTCTTTTGCTGTGCAGGAGCTTTTTATTTTGATGTAGTTCCATTTGTTTATTTTCTCATTAGTTTCCTTTGTACTAGGAGATGTATTGATAAACTTATTACTACGAGATATGTCTGAAACGTTTTGCCTATGGTTTCTTCTAAGATTTTTATGGTTTCACAACATACATTTAGGTCTTTTATCCATTTTGAGTTTATTCCTGTCTGGTGTAAGTCAGTAGTCTAGTTTTATTTTTTTATATGTTACTGTTTAATAAATGATGTTGGGAAAATTAAACAGTAACATATAAAAAATATTCCAATAATTTATATGGAACCAAGAGGAAGGAGAACAAAGTAGAAGAACAAAACCAAATATGAAATTATACTACAAATACATTGTAATAAAAACTGCTTGGTACTGACAAAAGAACAGACATATACATCAATGAAAGAGACTCAAACCATTGTGCTCAATTAATATTTGACAAAGGAGGCAAGAGATCCGTTGCAGGAAGATTCCTGCAAGAATAGAGCTTCCTGCAGCCTGAGAAAAGCTCCCTACCTTCTTTGCTACCTCGCTCCCTTCTCCACTACCTCAGTCGTTCCCATCCCCGCTGCCTCACTCCCGTCTCTGCTGCCTCGCTTCCTTCTCTGCTGCCTCCCTTCCTCTCGTCTCCTCTGCCTTGCTCCCTCCCTTCTTCCCTACCATCCCACTTGCTTACTTCTCCACAGCTTTGCTCCCTTCTGCAGTGCTTGGCTTCCTTCTAAGTCTTCTTCTGCGCATGGATATGCAAATTAACCGCCACATTGGTTGGGTTAATTTGCATACCCACTCTGATTGGCTTGTGGGCATGGTGAAGGCACAGTCAATTTGCATATTACTCTTTTATTAGATAGGATATGCATAGCCCATGGACACAGACAATAGTGCAGCCAAGGCTTGGGAAGGGTAGGTGCAAGGAAGAGAGGTTAACAGGAGGGGGGAAAATACACACAAGAACAAAGTGGACATCTGTAATACTTTCAACAATAAAGATAAATTTAAAAAAATACAGAGACTCTCTGTGCATGTGCTTTACCATAATAAATTATCAGAAAGAGGAGACTGAGCACATACCTGGACATATTTTCAATCTATATAAGAAGATCCAGTATAAGAATATATAAAGTAATCCCTGTAAATCAAATAGAAAGGCAACCACAAAGAGAAAAAACAGGCAAAGAAAATAAAAAGGAAACTGGAATGGCCCATTAATATACTCAACCTCTAATATTCAAATAAATGTAAACTAAAACAAGGAGCTGGCATTTCAATACTGTTGGAAAAATTAAACTCTAAAAATTCCAAGTGTTGACATGGACATGAAGCAACTGCAACTCTGACTCTGTTGGTAGGAATGAAATATGGTAGGATCTTGGAAAAGCAATTTGACAATACCTAAACAAGTGTGATATGTACATCACTGTGCCTCAATAATCCCGCTTCTTGGTGTAATACCTGGAGCAGTGGTCGGCAAACTCATTAGTCAAGAGAGCCAAGTATTAACATTGCAATGATTGAAATTTCTTTTGAGAGTCAATTTTTTAAAACTTAAACTTCTTCTAATGCCACTTCTTTAAAATAGACTCGCCCGGAGCGTGGTATTTTGTGGAAGAGCCACACTCGAGGGGCCAAAGAGCCGCATGTGGCTCACAAGCCAGTTTGCTGACCACAGACCTAGAGGAACAGTCCCACATGTACCAGGTAAATCCACACAACTATTATTTACCACACTCTTTCCAAAAATGGCATGAAAATTAAGGTTTCCAGATGAAGGAATCTTGTACCTGGAGGACACCATTCAATATAAATATCACCAACAGGAGAGTAAATAATTTCTGATTTAGTCATATAATTCCATATCACAATGAAAATAAATGAATGACAGCTATTCCTATCACCATAAACATCTCAAAATACATAAAATTTAAAACAAAAATAAGTGGCATAAAGACAAATGTGTACAGTATGAATCTAATTATGAAAAATTTAGACACATACAAAATAATTTCATTTTGTAAAGAGTGTTAATAGCATGGAGGTGATTTCTGACAGGTGAGGGAAAGGAAAGGGAGTAAGAAGGGACATTCAAGCTTCAACTGAATCTGTAGTATATTCTTTCTCAAGCTGTGTGGTGAATACACAGGTGTTCAGTATATTGTTCTGCTTTTTTAATGCCCAAATTAAAAAGGTCATTCTATAACATTTGTAAAGAAAAGGTTAAAATATATTTAGCCAACTCAAGAACTTTTACAAAAATTTTCGAATCATAGACTATATTAGTTTAAATTGCATTTTATAGAGGGAGAACAAAGAGATAAAAAGGCAAGAACAAAAATGTCATTCTGAAAAAACAGCAATGTAACCAAAGGGATATTTTTAAAGATGATACGAACCCTGGGATCTACTTCCCAACACAAATAACAAAAAGGGACGGGGGATGATTATATATAGAAAAAGCCTGTGGTCATGACACCCTCACGCTGTAATGACCGATCACCAGGAGGTTGCATACGCAGCAGGCGCACACAGGTGGGCAGGGACCTGATGCTGCATCCCGTAGCTGATGCTGCCTCCCCATCAGTGCCAATGGGGGCTTCACACTACATCCACACAGGCACTGGCGGGTCTGCGTCTTGCGCCACTTCCAGGTGCATGCAGGTGAGCGGGGCTGTGTGCGTGGCAAGGCACACAGGTGTGGGGGGGGACTTGACTCTGGTCTTGTGGCGCTGGGGGGACTTGATGCTGCATCCCCATGGGTGCCGGAAAAGACTCGGACAGGAGGGAGGAGGGAGCTAGATACCCACAATCCTATCTAATGAAAGAGTAATATGCAAATTGACTGTATCTCAGATATACACACAAGTCACGCCCATCAGCCAATCAGGAGTGAATAAACCTCAAACAAGATGGCTGCGGCCACTGAGAGCTGGAGGGAGGCTTGAGTTTCCCCGGCAATGGAGGAAGCCAAGCTTTCCGATTCCACTTGCCAGCCTGGGCCTACACTCAATGCTACAAAGTTTCAATTATAGAAGATACATAAATCCCAAAAGAAATGGTGGCAGCCATGTAGGTGGAGAGAACAGAGGCCTGGGTTGCCCGGGTGATGGAGGAAGCCAAGCTTCTGCAGCCCTAGCACCTAAGGGCTCCAGTCTAGGCTACAAAGTTTCAATTATAGAATTCAAATAAACACAAACAGAAATGGCTGTCACTACCAAGTGGCCAAAAGGCTTGGCTCTGCTCCAGGCTACAAAGTTTCAACTGTAGAACATAAATTAATCCCAGATCCCAGGGCATCAGCTTGGTTGCTGGAGGGCGTGGCTGGCCTGCAAACAAACATAGTCCCCTTACCCAGGCCGCCCCAAGCCCCAAGGAAACCCCCACCCTGATCTGGGACACCCTTCGGGGCAAACCAGCGGGCCCCCACCCATGCACCAGGCCTTTTATCCTATCTAATAAAAGAGTAATACGCAGATTAAACATCACTCCAGAACACAAGACGGCTGCCCCATGTGATCAAAGATCCTGCCTCCATTTGGACACAAGATGGCCACCACAAGATGGCCAGCAGGGGAGGGCAGTTAGGAATTCCAGGCCTGCAAGGGAGGGCAGTTGGGGGTGACCAGGTCCACAGAGGAGGGAAGTTGGGGGCAAACAGGCTGGCAGGGGATCAGTTAGACATCAATTAGGCTGGCAGGGTAGTGGTTAGAGGGTGATCAGGATGACAGGCAGAAGCGGTTAGGGGCAATCAGGAAGGCAGGCAGGCAAACAGTTGGGAGGGAGCAATCCTCGATTGTGAGAAGAATGTCCGACTGGGGATCAGGCCTAAATGGGCAGTCGGACATCCCTCTCAGGGTCCCAGTTTGGAGAGGGTGCAGGCTGGGATGAGGGACACCCCTTAACCCCATGCATGAATTTCGTGCACCTGGCCTCTAGTATTAAAATATTTCCTCTAATTAATTCCCTTTTAATGTGTAGAAATTTTGTGCACCGGGCCACTAGTAATAATAATAATGAGGATGACTTATTATATGTAAAGGAATGCCTACTTAAAGGATTTTCATATATTAATTATTTCACTCCTCTTATAGAGCACACACTATAGGAACTACTATTGTCTACGTTTTATATATAAGGAAAACGAGGCACTGTGCAGTAAAATAATATTATTCTTACTGTTAGCATAATATTCTCTGCCCAGCCGGAATCTGAGTCCAAGCAAAGCAGCTCCACAGCCTCAGCTCAGAGTTAGTACTATCCATACCTGTTCACAAAATGTAGAGCTGTGGGTCTGGACACAGAAAATCCCCAATACACCAACTGTCCATCATTAAGGCACCACAGAGAGGTGAACAGACAAACAAAATGAGAATGAAAGGATCGTGAGAGTGACAGAAAAGGAAAGGAAAAAAGAAGAGAGGCAACAAAAGGGTCAATCTGGATATGAATGCATAATGAAAGTCACCCTGGAGGTTACAAGATTCCTCCCTCTAGCAATTCCCTTTATCTCCTCAGCCAAACATATCAGACTCACTCTTTCATTCATTATCAATTATCAGCCAAGTCCCCAAGTACGGAACTAAACTGCAGGGAATATTATCCAGTTACCCTCCCCCAATCAAACAGATTTTACTTACAATTCTAACTCCAGAAATACTGTTAAAAATGGTGGCTAGGTCTTTAAGCCAACCCACAAAAGCATGTTTAAACCTGTTATGTGAAGTTCCACCTCAATCCTGAGTTTTCTTTAAACAAAAATCGTGTTCCCGCGTACTGTTTCACACAGCCCAGAGAAGTGGGGACCTGCCTCTACAAGACACTGCCACGTCCCTGAGGAACAGGCCACTCTTTCCCACTGGGTTCTTCCTCATACAGTTTTCTAAGAATCAGTCATGTTTATGCTGACTTCCACGAAACACATCCTGTAATTGCCTGTATTGTATGCACTAAATATTAGTGCTTAACTAGCATATGCTGAGATTATTACAATTAAATTATATAGTTAAAGAGTAACTGCAATAAAGCAAAATAAAACAAGCATAAGATGTTTTTAAAATCATTTTACTTGGGATGAAAACAAATAGTAAAGATGTATTTGCTCTCAACGACTCCACAATTATCCGTGGTATACTGAGAATCAATTCAGAATGTCACTACCATACTCATGGCCCAACACCTTCTTGGCAACAGGACCTGAACCACCATCTGCCCTGGGAATAAAATGAGGGTTCCAAACAGCTCAGCCCAGAGACTGGAATCAAACAGAGGGATGATCCAGGGCACCAGGACTGCAAATACAGAAATCACTAAGCCAACCATTCCCCTCCTGGATATGTACAGTCACTTGTAAAACGTTTTGGCAAAACCTGCTAAAGTGGGAGATGCACTGAGCTGTGGCCCAGCAGCCCTACGGTTAAGTATATATAGTATCTAAAAAAGCTGGATATTCCCCTCCTGAAATTCTTATTGCCTGGACTTGGAGAATAGCAGGAATCACACCCACAAGGAAATTAAGGGTTACACACTTCCTGACCCCACCCATTCTAATAAATGGACTGTTCTTTAGTTAGGTGTTTCTAGGTTGGAAACTCCCACATTTGTTTCTGAAGAGTAGGTAGATTATCAAATTAGGAATAAATGCACATTTAAGATGACTGGTCTGAAGCTAAGGATAATTATGTACATCTCACATTAATTGTCAAAAGACAACGTTCCATTACATTAAACACAGATCACAGTGGCAGGTACAGACCCACCAAATGCTCACAAATATGGCTCCTATTCGCCTATCCCCAGTCCCAAGCAAATCTTGACAAAGAGCTATATACGGCCACTGCTTTGAGAGTATGGATTACAAAAGTAACAATTTACTCAGGGTTTCAGGAATTCGTGTCTTCAGCAGACTTTACATGTTCCTGAGCCTGAAAAATTGTACACTATAACATAAGAAATAACTTTGTCTGGCTCCTCCAACAGAGCTGGCTGAACAATTTCCTTTGATTGGCCAAGGAGCATTACCAGCTGCTGTACCCTATTTTCTTTCTGTCAGACCAGGTGGCCATGGATCATTCACAATGTCTGGCTGTCTTTGCTTTCCTCCACCCAACACAAATGGTACTGCAGAGGCAAGTAACATAACCTCCCCAGGGGGTTAGACTCTGAACCTAACACTACCTCTCCCCTCCCTAAACAGCACAACTTCTTTCTAAAGAGCTCTGTATCAGCAAGTATCTTATAAAACAGTCTCTCAGCCATGGTCTGATTTACGACTACGTGAATATCACTCCCCCTTCCACCCAGTATGATCTTTGCATCATTTCTAGATTAAAAGAAGAGAGAAACAAACTTCCTGTATGGAAAAGTCTATAAAACCCACTGCTTGATAAAAGTCTCTCTCTCTTTTATATAACCTGACTGCATCAATTATCCCGAGGGTAACTACTTTCCAAGCAAATCTTATGGTGGTAATTAGTAAGAAAATTGAATTATGAAAAACTCAGCTTAAGCATTACCTTAAAACTGTTTTTTTTTGTTTGTTTGTTTGTTTTTTTCATTTTCTGAAGTTTCCAACTTGGAGATGTAAACTTTTAAAAGTATAGTCTTATTCACAGGTTGCTTTCCAAGCATCTGCTCAAGACTTATTTCGATTCAAGAATAAGAAGATTTTCACTTTTAAAATTCTACCTAAATTCACAAGTATTGAAAACTTTAAAAATCCATATTCATATGAAGATTTAAAATAAAGCCCCACCAAGTTATCACTTATACTTTGCTTCCACTAGTCAACTGATCTGCTCAGAACTGCATATGTTTCACTAAAAACAAAATTCCAGGACATCTTGAAGAAGATAACCTGAACATTTTCCATTACAAATATAATTACTCCTTGATATTAAGTAGTAGGAATTTCTTTTAAATTATGAATAAATCATACTAGGAATTTGTCTTACTTCAAAATATCTTCATATTTTTTAAGGAACTAAGGTAGGCAATTAAGAGAGTGTCGTGGTACTTGTAAGTACTACCTGAACTTAGTTATATGCACTATTGTGGTTTATTATGGGTTAGTAAACAAAGAACTTGTCTATTTGTAGAATAAAAGAAATAGCACTAATAATAACATATCATGATGTCTCTTATTAAGGAACTAGAGGCCCGGAGCATGAAATTCATGCATGGGGGACAGGGAGTGTCCCTCAGAGCCCAGTCTGCACTCTATCCAATCTGGGACTCCTCAAAAGATGTCCAACTTCTGGTTTAGGCCTAATCCTAAATGGGCATTTGGATATCTCTCTCACAATCTAGGATTGCTGGCTCCCAACTGCTCACCTGCCGGCCTTCCTGATTGCCCGTAACTGCTCCTGCCAGCCTGATCACCCCCTAACCACTCCCCTGCCAGCCTGATTGATGCCTAACTGCTCCCCTGCCAGACTGTTTACCCCTAACTGCTTTTCCTTGCAGGACTGGTACCCCCAATTGCTCTCCCCTGCAGGCCTGGGTCCCCCTCAACTGCCCTTCCCTACAGGCCCAGTCACCCCCAACTTCCTTGCTCTGCTAGCCTGGTCACCCCTAACTGTCCTCCCCTGCAGGCTTGATTGCCTCCCACTGCCCTCCCTTGCAGACCTGGTCCCTCCCAACTACCCTCCCCTGCTGGCTTGATCGCCCACAACTGCCCTCCCATGTAGGCCTGGTCCCTCCCAACTGCATTCTCCTGCTGGCCATCTTGTGGCAAACATCATGTGTCTACATAGGGGCAGGATCTTTGACCACATGGGGGCAGCCATCTTGTGTGTTGGAGTGATGGTCAATCTGCATACTACTCTTTTATTAGATAGGATAAAGGCATGGGTGGGGGCCAGCTGGTTTGCCCTGAAGAGTGTCCCAGATCAGGGTGGGGGTTCCCTTGGGGCTTGAGGTGGCCTGGACGAGGGGCCTGTGGTGGTTTTCAGTCCGGCCATGCCCCCTGGCGACCCAAACAGAGGCCCTGATGTCTGTGATTTATTTATCTTCTACAACTGAAACTTTGTAGCCTGGAGCAGAGCCAAGCCTCCTGCTCACTCTGTGGCCTCTGCCATTTTTGTTGGGATTTATTTATCTTCTACAATTGAAACTTTGTAGCCTTAAGTTGAGGCCAAGGCAGGCCAGGAATGCGGAAAGCTTGGCTTCCTCAATCGCCAGAGGCAACCCTAGCCTCCTGCTCTCTCCATCTCCATGGCTGCCGCTATTTTTGTTGGGATTTATTTATTGTCTATAACTGAAACTTTGCAGCATTGAGTGGAGGCCTGAACCACCCAGGGTGTGTGGAAAGCTTGGCTTCCTCCATTGCCGGAGAAACCCAAGCCTCCCTCCTGTTCTCCTCGTGGCTGCAGCCATCTTGGTTGGGGTTAATTTGCATACTCACTCCTGATTGACAGTGAGCATGGCTTGTGGGTATAGTGAAAATATGGTAAATTTGCATATTACTCTTTTATTAGATAGGATATGGAAGCCTCTGATGAAGCCTCAATGTTTTCTTTGAGTGAAATAGACCAAAACATTTAAGCAAATACAGTTTCATTTAATTTGCAAAGTTTCCAAGTTAATAAATAAGGTCATACTACCAAAAAAAGTGAAAAGGTAATCCATTCAATAGGAGAAAATATTTGGAAATCATATATCTAATAAAGAACTGGTATCTGAAATACAAAAAGAACTCTCACACATTTGCAATAATATGACAAACAACCAAATTAAAAAGTAGGGGAAAGACTTCTGATTTCAGGTCCAACATGTAAAGAGAAAGGAAGTCATAGAGCTAACTGCCACCCCAAACCAGGGGACAGGGGAATACAAAGAATCATAGCTGAGATTAGCTTAACAGGTGCAGAAGCTGCTAGAGCCAGAAACTTGTAGGAACATCTAAATGGTGATTTTTTTTTTACCAACTGATGGTAGCCAAATGTGAATTAGCCCGAGGGATAAAAACTTCTGGGTGCCCAGTCTTAGAGAAGCTCCCCAGCCACCCAGGGCACACTCCGTTATGGGAATAAAGGGGTCTGTTTGCCTGAGGTCTTCAAAGCCCAATCAAACAAGAACAGGAGTTTTCAGAGAAGAAAGTAAAGTTTTTTTAAGTGAGGAAATGGTGTCAAGCCTGGAGTCACAATAAGCTAGTGCTGAAAGACCTGGCTCCCTAACAGCTTCCGGGGGATGGGCTACATAGGATAAAAACCATTAATTATGGTGGCTAAAGGAGTTGAGGTCCTGAGCTCTACTGATGGTTTGGGGCTAAGGTAGGAATCACTGCATCAGGTAAGCCCTGATGGCAGCCATGGCATTGCTCTGTCTGGTTTCATGAGGGTGTGGTATGCAGGGTAATCCCACTTTCATGGACCTGGGATTGAAATACAACTGAAGTCAAAATACTATCTTTAGCTTAACTAAAACTCTGTTTTTATAGTAAACAGACTTTAAACTTTGATCTTAAGACACTCTGATGACAATTAAAATTTGATGTCCCTTAAAGATTAAGGAAGAGAATGGACAGACAGAAAAGAGAAAGGGTCATGTTAAACAAATGGAGTTTCTGCATGTTACACACCTCCCCTCCCACCTTCTTTGGTCATTCCTGACTTTTGAGGATCATAGAGCAACTGGGTTCAGATCAATCAAAAGAGATGATGAGCTCATAGATGGAATCAGATTTGTCTGTCTATTGTGCCACTATCAGATTCTTACAATCTCACACGCCCACCTCTTCCTGGATGGTCCCTGAGTCTTAGAAGGGGCATTCTAGGTGTTCAATCTACAAGTAGGACCCACATTACTTACATGAACTGTAAGTAATAATCAGAACAAATCACAAGTTAGTCTCTGAGTCTTTGAGACTGCAAGCCAATGCCCTGGCCAGTGTGGATCAATTGGTTGGAGCACTGTCACATACACCAAGAGGTGGTGAGTTTGATTCTCGGTCAGGGCACACACCCAGGTTCTGGGTTCAATGCCTAGTCAGGGTGTATGTGAGAGGCAACCAATTGATGACTGATGTTTCTCTCTCTTTCCTCCCTTCCTCTCTCTGAAATCTTAAAAAAAAAAAAAAGACTGCCAGTTGAGAAGACCGCTAAATGAAAGGCTCAGAGCTTCATTTCTGTTGGAATAAATGCAAGCAGTGACATTCCTGCAGGTTGCTCTGGCCCACTGTCCAAACATCTCTGATGAAGAACATCTCTGATGAAGAAGAGGCACGATAGTAAGAAGCCAAGAAAATTCCTTGGCAAGTGGAAAGGAGAACTGAGACAGCTGTACAAACTGGCCAAGCAATTTATAGCTTAGATACAGAAGGTTACCTCACCAGAGATAATAGCTAGATCTTGGTTTTAACCCTGCCCCAGTCCCAGGAAAGCAGCAAAACCAGGTGGGCAACACCAGAACCCACCACAATGATGAATGACTCCCTGCCCTGGTGCTGACCAGTCAGTAGAGACCACACCTTGAAAGGCACACCTGAAAAATGAATGACTATTTTGCTGAGATCTCCTCTAAAATTCCCACATGCAAGAGAAAGATTAAAAAAAAAAAAAACCTCTCAAGGCAAAGGACCCAATCAATATGCATTCCTCCTCCAGGGAGCATGTCCATGCCTTTTTCTTCCCCTTTCCTCTCCCCCTCGCCCACTACAGATATGTATCTCCGAAATCTAATGGTTCCCAAGTGCTGTTTTCAAGAGCCCATTTTCTCTAACTTCCCTGCCTCGATTCATTTCTTTCCCATAACATTTTTAAAGAACCAAAGCAGCCCCTTCTAGGCTCTCCTGTTGCCTTTTGTATGCTAAGCCCTTACTTGTTTCACTGTCCTCTCCTTTAATAAACATACCTTCATAGTCACCTGGACATGTGAAATCTTTCCTGCACAAAGCCAGGAAGAACCCATACATCTCTAGCTGGCCTGAGGCAAACTAACCCAGGCCCAAGTCCCCTGTTTGGGAACACTGACACCAACCTGAGCAAGCTCTCTGCGTGTGTTACACAGTGTCAGTCACCAAAACCACCAAGCATGAGCTGCTGGGATGATTTCTCCAAAGTTTACATTATGTTGTCTAGCTGGGGTCAACAACTGCAAGGCTCAAAAAAATCCCACCAAAAAAAGTTTTAGTTTTCAATCATTCTAAGGCAAAAGATGGGAGAAAAATAAAACACTAGCACAGAGGGCTGTTAGCCAAACACTTTCATTTAAAAAATTCTGGATCCAGTCTAGTCAGGTGAAAACTAAGATTTTTAAAGACAATTAACTGAACTAGAATTTAATGTACACAATTGTACATTATGGTTTCCATTAAAACAATTTTTCTCTCTAAGGTCACCCTCATTTTATCAAAGATAGCCAAGATAAGATCAATTATGTAAGTCTAGTTTTAATAAATTTTGTTTGCTATTTGCATAAATATGGCAATAATAGTAATTGATGATATAAGCTCTTTAAAATCTCATTGCTGGAATTTCATAAGGAATATCCAGATTGAACTTTATTAGCCTCCCAGGGCTAGGAAGCCACGCCACATAGTTGCCATAGCATTTTCCTGCACAGCCTGCTGATTTGGGTGAATTCCTCAGGTTTTTGAGGTTCCCCCAAAGGCCTTGAGGTCTCTCCTTTGCCATCTCCCGGGAAAACAACCTTTGTATCTCACCTGCAAGACTGCTGTGAATCCTGTAATTACAATCACAGACCATTTTTCCATGGGGCTTTTGTTGGCCTCCAAATTCAATCTTAAATCCTCTTAAATCTTAAAGCCCTTGGGTGACATCCAGAGTCTATGTACCTTTCTTTCAAATAAGATATCCAGTCAATGCCTCATTAAGAGTTTCCAACTGTAGCCAGGCCAGCATGACTCAGTGCTTGAGCGTCAACCTATAAAGCAGGAAGTCAGTTTGATTTCTTGTCAGGATACAGGCCCAGGTTGTGGGCTCTGTCCCCAGTGTGGGGCATGCAGGAAGCAGTCAATCAATGATACTTCCTCATTGTTGATGTTTCTCTCTCTCTCCCTCTCCCTTCCTCTCTGAAATAAAAAAAATATTTTTTAAAAAGGAGTTTCCAATTGTGTCCTATTATAAAGAGAACAGATTCCTATCAAATTTATGCAGATAACCATTTTCATTGCCATGAAAATAATAATACTCATTCAGAATCTCATTCAAACTTCTGACAGGATGAGGTAGAGAGAAAAATATAAATGTTTCAGAACTTCTTACAAAGGTAAAATTTATCAAACTGCTCTTAAGTCATAAGTGGTTTGAAAGAAAACAAGTTTCCTTATGTCTGGAAAACAAAAAGATTAGAAATTAACAATATGTCCAACAAAAAAATTATAAAAGGTATTATCATCCTCAGCTCATTCAAAGCCATACCTATATAATTAATTCTTGTTTATCTTTGCCAGTAGTTCATGAATCCAATCATTCCTTAGAGCTTTATAAATCTTTACCCAGTTTAAAGATATGAATAAAAGCTTATTCCCAGAAAAATCTATATTAGAATAAGTGAGAGTCCTTTTCATGATCTTTCTGAAGATGAAACATACTTTAAAAGCATCAGAGTAAAATAATGATTGTAAATGACAAAACTTAAAATGACATGGTTATAGATCTGATTATAATGCAATTAACAAAGAACTTTGCTTTCCTGTAACATAATAATAGTATCTATATATATAAAAAGACAGTGAGCATAACAGTCATAATGACCATAATGACCAGTCACTATCATGCCCACTGTGGCCAGTGAACTGGCTAATCAGGGGGTGGGGCCAGCCGGTCAACCTCATGGCCCCACCCCCTGCCAGTCTGCCCCTGATCAGACGCTTCTACTCCAATCAAGAGCTGGCTGCCAGTAAAATGCCTCCTTCATCCCCCTGGCCAGCCCCTTTCCCAATCAGCCTGCCCCTCCCCACTGACCATCCCACTGCTGACTGTACTCCCCCACCCCACAGGGGGCAGGACTAGCTGGCCAATCTCCTGCAGCCCCACTTCCTAACTGGTCATGCTCCTGATAGGCTCCCACCACCCTGATTTTCCCACAGCCCCTCCCCCCGCCCAGTCCCACCCCAGATCAGCCTCCCTACCCCATCAGGGGCAGGGCCAGCTGGCCAACCACCCATGGCCCCTCCCCCAGACTGTTGGCCCTAAATCAGCACCCCCTAACACATTCAGGGGTGGGGCCAGCTGGCCCACTGCCCACAGGACCTCCCCATGGCTGGTCCCACTCCCAATTGGCCCTCCAATCCCAATTCGGGGTAAGGCCCACCAGCCAATTGCCAAGGCCCTTTCTCCCAGTTGGTCTGGTTGTGATCAGGCTCCGATCAGGGAAGGCTGGCTGACCAACCTTCTGCCATCTCCTCCTCCCAATAGGCCCTAATCCACCCTGATTTGGGGCCAGACCGGCCGGACTCAACCCGTGCATGAATTCGTGCACTGGGCCTCTAGTTTTAATATAACAAGAATTACAAATGAATAATACATCAGGATTTTGTAGTTTCTTGGAGATCCTCCTCTCTAATAAACAGATAATATGCAAATTGACCATCACTCCATGACAAAGATGGCGGCACCCACACCCAGTAAGAAGGAAATATGCAAATTGACGTGAGAAAGATGGCAGCAGCTGAGCTGGGATGCTTGCGTCATCACCATGGTGACAACGCAGGCATTCCACCCCGTCCCAGCTGCTCTGGGCCTCTGGGCAGCATGTGCAGGCAAGAAGGGCCCAGGCGGGGCTGGAAGCCTGCTATGGGGGTGGGGGGTGGCAGGGCTGGAGCAAAGGTGGAAGGTAGTTCCGGGTCAGAGCGAAGGCAGAGGGTGGCTTCCTCCTGATTGAAGGAGGAAGGTGGTGGCCAGAGCGAAGGCCAGGGTCCCAGGTGCCGGAAGGAAGCTAGTGCTGGCAGCCAGGGGAAGGAAGGCCTATTCTTGCATGAATCTTCATGCACTGGGCCTTTAGTTTTTATACAATCTCCAAATATACCCAAATATACCCACTTAATAAGAATATACACACAAATACAACACAACTATTTCCTTAGTCGATAAAGCTTCCCATGCAATTCAAGTACATTAAATAGACCTAATTAGTACCAAAACTTTTCCTTGGAAGGATAGAAAACAAATCAGGAGACCATTGGAATAACCCAAAGCTATTTTTAGGGGTTGTTTTTTTTTTAAAAGACCTCCTGTTAAAATTTGAACCCTGGGAAGTTTGTTAAACACACTTGACCAAAAAGAACATATATCTTATGAAACAATATTAAATTACTCATTTACTTAAAGTGACAATAAAAAGGTATAAATTTAAATGGGTAAGTTGTATGGTATGTTATTTATATCTCAATAAAACTATTATCAAAGAATGTTACTATCTAAGTGTTGATGACTCCCAAATAGAGTTGCCAGATTTCAGAAATAAAAACACAAATATTACATGGTTTATACTTATACTAAAAAAAATACTTATAGTTTATCTTAAGTTTAAATTAAATTGGACACCCTATATTTTACCTGGCAACTCTACTGCCTCAGTCCAAGATGCATATAACCAACTGTACAACAGGTAACTGGTTATTGGTATAGATCTCCTAAAGCCCTCTCCCAACCCCCAGGGGCCTGGCATAAATAATAAGTAGCTGGGGTTTGGAGGATGTCCAGGAGCTGAGGTCAGCAGTTATTTAACAATGGGGAAAGCAGTTTTAATATTTTAACAAATAGCACATATGCTGTGAGGACAGGTTGAATATCAGAATCCCTTTCTCAAAACTAAAACCAGCTTCATTGTCAAAACACTCTGCCACCTGAAAATCTCATGTCCTACCTACTCTCCATAATGCACTAATGTACCTCTAAGAGTAAAATCTGCTGTCTTCACTTCCCTCCTTTGAACCTTTCAATGTAATGGCTCCCACTGTGTTAGGATAAAATCAAAGCCATTCAAATAAGTTTTTATTTCTCTTTCTTGCTCTGCTCCCCCACAACCTTCCTTGCTCTATGTGCCAGTCAAGAGAAGGTCAGCATCCATCCTAAAAGCATAATAATATTCACTCCTGCTTCTAGGTGTTTGTGTATGTTAGTCATTCTGCTTAATTTCCCCTCCAATAAATTTTTACTTGACCAATTACTATTTAACATGTAGGTTTTAACTTAAAATAGCAAATCCTCCAAGTCCAACATTGAGCTATACACCTTGTGCTTTTCATAAAAGCGCAAAACATGATGCATTGACCTGTCATATAATATTGGAGCTGTCCAGTCCCTCATCTACAACCCCTCTGGGAGACCGGTGAGTCCACAGGGTGAGGGAGTGTGCCTGCTCTGTTGGGAATTTTTGCCCTAGTGCTCTACACAGTGTCTGGCATATAGTAAGAACTTAACAAAGACACTATGAATAAAGAAAGCAATCATCAAAAGTTAAAACTATGTAAATACATGTTATAAGAATCTGGGTAATACTATTACTTCTTTAAGACTGAAACAACAACAAAAAACATAAATTCAGTCAGATTATTACTACCATACTTAGTTAATACTAGTAAAGAAAGAGAGCAAAGAGAGACAGACATTGTTGAGCATATTTAGCTGGGAAGCATGAACCTGTTTCACCAGGAAAGCTACAGCTTCAAACCCTAAGGCCATGGTCAGCAAACCGCGGCTTGCGAGCCACATGCAGCTCTTTGGCCCCTTGAGTGTGGCTCTTCCACAGAATACCACAGCCTGGGCAAGTCTATTTTGAAGAAGTGGCATTAGAAGTTTAAGTTTAAAAAATCTGGTTCTTAAAAGAAATTTCAATCGTTGTCCTGTTGATACTTGGCTCTGCTCTGTTGACTAAAGAGTTTGCCGACCACTGCCTAAGGAATCACAGCATCATCCCTCCAAGGAGATTCATACCCATCCCTCTTCCCCTCTGAGAGTGGATTGTTGGGGTACGGAGGCGGGGAGAAAGAAATAGGCACACATGCAGTAGAAGTCAGGGTGGTGCAGGGAAGATGTTTGCCTGTAAGTCTAGCCTGGGAACAATGGATTGGCTAGAGGGTGGACCCCATTAGAAGTGAGGGAAAACTTAAGAAGTTAATTGATTTGAAGAAGCTCCTGCTGAAAATCACCAAAGAGTTCCCTACTTCTTTTTTCCAAAGAAGACATACAGATGGATAACAGATACATGAAAAGATACTCAACACCACTAATCACCTTAGTTCCCTACTCTGTGACCCACACTCACCCAGCACTCACCTATTCTCTCTTCACAGCCATGTGGCCTTAAGTAGCCGCATGGTCCACAGGCATGAGGACCCCACACTCAATTGACTGGAATTGGGAGCACAAGATAATAAACTGGCCAGATATTGGAATGGACTGGACTTTAATATGGAGCAGAAATTCTGGGCAGAGTTGCCTTAATTCTGGCCCCACTGAAGACAAGATTGGAAGGCTTCCCTGGTGAGAGGTACAGAGATGAAATCTTGAAGGGGAACCTATCCTTAATTTAACATCATCAATAAAGTTTTCTGTGAAACCCCATCCTTCCACAGGGGCCTCGGGAAATTATTTTCCTCACAGCACTCCAGGAACTCCACTTCCACCAATAATAATATCGGAAAAATTTTCTTGAGAAAAAGCTCAGTTGGTTGGATTATCACCCCGTGCACTAAAGGGTTTCGAATTCTATTCCGGTCAGGGCATACCCAGGTTATGGGTTCAATCCCCGTTAGGGTGCTTATGGGAGACAAATGATCAAAGTTTCTTTTTCATTTCGATGCTTTTCCCTCCATATCCCTTTCTCTCTAAAACTTATTTGAAACAAATGAAAATATCAATTTGTGATATGGTTGAAGTACTTCAGAATCACAAAATAGATAAAATTCAGAGAACTACCTTTTTTCCCCTCCTGCCCCCATTCACATATACAGCTATTTAAAAGGAAATGTCTGTCCTAGTGAGAGCAATTCAACAAGAAAAAGAAATAAAAGGCATCCAAATTGGAAAGGAAGAAGTACAACTGTCACTTTTTGTGGATGGCATGATTTTATCTATAGAAACCCTAAAGACCACACACATACACACACACACACACACACACACACAAATCTGTTAGAACTAATAAACAAATTCAGAATAGTTGCAGGACACAAAATCAATATTCAAAAATTTATTGCATTTTTAAAAAATATATTTTTATTATTGATAGTATTACAGATATCTCCCATTATTACATTTTATACACTAACAACAAACTATTAGAAAGAGAAATTTAGAAAACAATCTCATTTATAACTGCATCAAAAAAAATTAGATACTCAGAAATAAATTTAAGAAGGTAAAAGACTATACACTGAAAACTGTAAGACACTGATGAAAGAAAATAAAGACAATACAAATAAATGTAAGATAGTCTATGCTTGTGGAATAGAAGAATTAATATTGTTAAAATGCCCATATTACCCAAAGGAATCTACAGTTTCAATGCAATTCCTATCCAAACTCCAATGGCATTTTTCACAAATAGAAGAAACATTAAAATTTGTACAGAACCACAAAAGATCCCGAATAGCCAAAAAAAAAGAGAAAAAAAAGCTGGAGTCATCATGCCCCCTGATTCAAACCAAATTATAAATCTATAGTAATCAAAATTATATGATTTTGGAATAAAGACAGATAAAGAGATCAATGGCACATAATAGAGAGCCTAAAAATAAACCTGTGCATATATGGTTAATTAATTTATGACAAAGGAGGCAAAAATAAACCATTGTGAAACAAGAATCTCTTCAATAAATGGTGCTGGGAAAATTGGACAGCCACATGCAAAAGAATAAAACTAGAACAATATCTTATACCATACACAAAAATTAACTCACACTGGATTAAAAACTTGAATGTAAGACTTGAAACCATAAAACTTATAGAAGATAGCATAGATTGACATCCAAGGGTAAGGGTAACCAATGCAAAAATAAACAAATGGGACTACATCAAATGAAAAAACTTCTGCAAAACAAAGGAAATCATCAACAAACTGAAACAAGCCTACTGAATGAGGGAAAATTTGCAAATAATAAATCTGATAAGGGGTTCATATTCAAAATATATAAAGAATTCATATAATAGAATTAAGACCACAAAACAAAAAATGAAAATAAAAATGAACTGAAGATCTGAACAGTTTTCCAAAGAAGACAGACAGACGGCCAAAAGACACATGAAAAGACTCGCAACTTCACTAATCATCAGTTAAACACAAATCAGAGCCTCAATGAGACACCACCTCGCAACAGTCAGCATGACCGCCACCAAAATGTCTGCAAATAACAAGAGTTTGCAAGGATATGGAGAAAACTGAACCTTCATGCTTGGTTGGTGATAATGCAAATTAGTGCAATCACTATGAAAAGTAGTATGGAGATTTCTCACACAATTCAAAATATGATAAAGCAATTCCACTCCTGATTATTTATCTGAAGAAAATGAAAACACTAATTCAAAAAGAAATATGCACTTTTATGTTCACTGCAGCATCATTTACAATAGGCGAGATATGGAAGCAATCTAATTGTCCACTGACAGATGACCGGATAAACAAGATGTGGTACATATACACAATGCAGTATTATTCAGCCACAAAAAATACAATGAAATCTTGCTATTTCTAACAACATGGATGGACACAACATGATTTCACTCCTTTGTAGAATTTAAAACACAAAACAAAACCAATCTCACAGATACAAAGAATAGATTAGTGGTTTCCAGAAGAGAGAGGGATGGAGTAGGTGAAATGGGTACAATGTAAAATAAATTAGCCGTGGGGATATAAAATACACCATGGAGAATGTGGTCAATAATATTGTATCACAAACCTGAAAGCTGCTAAGAAAGTAAATCTTAAAAGTTCTCATAATGAGAGAAAGAAGATAGGAACAGAGGATAAATAGACTTATTGTGGTGAGCATTTCACAATATATACAAACTAGTGACCCAGTGCATGAAACTTGTGCACATTAAAAGGGAATTAGAGGAAATCCTATCTAATAAAAGAGTGGTATGCAAATTGACCATACCTCCAATACATCCACAAGCCATGCCCACCAGCCAATTGCAGTAGTATGCAAATTAACCCAACAAAAATGGCTGCAGCCACAGAGCAAGCAGGAGCCTTGGGTTTCCTCTGCAATGGAGGAAGCCAAGCTTCCTGAACACCCTGGCTGGCCCAGGTCTCTGTTCAAGGCTACAAAGTTTCAATTATAGAAGATAAATAAATCCCAGATACCAAGGCTCCACGTGGGTCACCAGGGGGCATGACCAGCCTGCAAACCACCACAGGCCCCTTGTCCAGGCCTCCCAACACCCCAAGGGAACCCCCACCCTGATCCAGAACACCCTTCCCAGCAAGACAGCTGGCCCCCACTAGTGCATCATGCCTCTAGCCTATCTAATAAAAGAGTAATGTGCAAATTGACCATCACTACAACACACAAGATAGCCATCACAAGATAATCAGCAGAGGAGGGCAGCTGGGAGGGATCAGGCCAGCAGGGAGGGCAGTTGTGGGTGATCAGGCCAACAGAGGAGGACAGTTGGGAGGGACCACACCTGCAAGGAAGGGCAGTTAGGGGCTATCAAGCCTGCAGGGGAGGGTAGTTAGAGGTGACTGGGCCTGCAGGGAAGGGCAGTTGGGGAAGATCCAGGCCTGAAGAGGAGAGCAGTTGGGGGGCACCAGGACTGCAGGGGAGGGCAGTTAGGGGTGACCAGGCTGGCAGGCAGAAGTGCTAGGGGCAATCAGGAAGACAGGCAGGCGAGTAGTTGGGAGTCAATAGTCCTGGATTGAGAGAGGGCAGTTGGATATCCCTTGAGGGGCCCCAGATTGGAAAGGGTGCAGGCTGGGCTAAGGGACACCCCCCCCATGCACAAATTTTGTGCACTAGGCCTCTAGTATTTTAATATTGCTATTTGCCCTTTCTCTCTAATAGAAGAGTCAAAGATGAAAGAAAATTAGTAAAATGTATATGAAAATCTTCCTCCTGTTAGAGTCTGTGGTGCAGCACGGGAACCAGAGTCAAGTACACGTCCATCCACGTGTGCCTCTAAATTGTGCGAGACCCAGACCCAGCTGGCCCCACCCCCATTTGGTTAGATCCAGGCCTAGCCAGCCCCATCCCCGTCAAGCCCTGCCAGGCAGGGGGTGTAGCCTCAGGTCCCCTGCTTATTGCTTGTTAAGGCTCCTTACGGGAACTTGGCCTCTGCTGAGGGTGCAGCCATCATGTTATGGCGTGATGCTCAATTTGCATATTCCCTCTTTATTAGGTAGCATGTCAAATCATTATGTTGTATACCTGACATTAGTATAATATTATGTCAATTATAATATTCAATAAGAAATGTGGCTCACCGCTTATTGGTGGTCTATGACAATCACTGGATCATGTGAATGCTAACATTCTTGTCTTGCCACACCTTTAGGTATTTCCATTCTTTTTTCTTTTAAAAAATATGTTTTTATTGATTTTAGAGAGACAGGGAAAGGGATAAAGACAGAAACACAGATGAGGGAGAATCATTGGTCAGATGCCTGCTGCAGAGCGTCTACTGAGGAACAAGCCCATAACCCAGGCATGTGTCCTGACCAGGAATTGAACCATGACTTCTTGGTTCATGGGTGACGCTCAATCAGTAAGCCACACTAGCCAGGCTATATTTCCATTCTTATATATTTCCAATCTTATATATGATTGAAATCACATGAGGGGGTGCCCCATCTCCTGTTATACGAGGAGGCACCCTGGGGGCCACCACAGGAGTCAGGCCAGACTACTGTCATGGGCAGTTGGGACCTGTGCCTGATTTTCCCCCAGCGCCCCCTGCTCCCCCTGCCTGTATCTGCTCCAGGCCGCCAGAGCTGCTGTGTCGGCTCAGTCAGCCCCACCTATCTCTGTCTCTGTCACCTACATGCGCAACCTCCTCTTGTCCGGTCGTCTCATTACAGCATCCTAGTCTAATTTGCATATTACTTGTTTATATATTAAGATATTTCCTAGGTCTTCTATCAGTACCATCTTTCTTCTGATACTTCAGTAGACGAGTGGATAAAAAAGCTGTGGTACATTTACTCGATGGAGTACTATGCATCAGTAAAAAAAAGAGGGATCTCTCACCCTTTGGGACACCGTGGAAGACTTAGAGACTATTATGCTAAGTAAAATGTCAGTCAGAGAAAGATAAGTACCACCTAATCACACTCATATTGGAATCTAACAAACAAAATAAAATGACAAACAAAATAGATCCAGAGACATGGAAGCATGTAACAGATGAGGATTCTCAGAGGGAAGGGGGAGCAGGGGAGGGAAGAGGTCAACCAAAGAGCTTACATGCATAAAGGCATAACCAATGGACACAGACAATAGTGGGGTGAAGCCCTGGGGAGGTGACAGAAGAGGGAAGGTGGGCCAATGGGAAAAAATGGGATCTCGGTAATGCTTTGGACAATAAAGATAACATTTTTAAAAAAACCACTATGTTTAAAATGCAACAGTCAGTGTAATTAAGAATCTTTTTACAGACTGCTTATTTTTTTTTCATGGAAATAACAACCATCTCTTACTTGAGTTTCTAGCTCCCACAGACACAAGTAAGCCTCTAAATTTCTTTCAGTTTGAGTTAAATGAGAGAATTGAGATTCATATTTCCAAAGGTAAGAGTGGCAAATCTGTCATTCATTTTGGTCTTTTGCAGAATAAGATACTTAAATTTTAATTTTTCCTTAATACTTAATAATGCCTTCTTCCATTTGCTGAACCCATATAACAATAAAAAACTAAGATTTTCCCTGTTTTATTTTAAACTCCCAAACAATCTTGTCAATGGATATTATAATTTCCATTTCATGGATAAGGAAACTGAGATACTATCCATGTTATAAATATACAAGCACACATGCATCCATTGTTTGGGGCATGTGTACAAATGGTGATGATGCCATTTGAAATATATTTTATCCCTCTATCAAAGTGAATTGAAACAAATCCATACCTACCCAAATTCCACACATTCAACACAGGAATATTTCCACGGTTGCCTCAGTTAAGTCATAAACTTCATCCACTATAATCCCAACACTATTTCATAATACATCTCAGGAGACCAACTAAACTACCTAAAATTATTCAGAACATAACAATACCTTGGCAATTATATCACAACTAAATAAGCAAATAAGACATTCTAGGTTTTACATGTCATGCTAAACATGTCACATATCAACACTTCCACTTCTTGAGAATTGCCACTGCTTGAGGCACACAAATTACAGCAAATTTTACAGGGGAAAAAAGTAATAATGTTCCTGTCATTTGAAGCAATTGCAATGCAGAAGTTTCTCGCTTTCAAATATTCTACATCAATTAAAAGCCTCTTATCAGAACAGACAAGCATACAGACTTACTGAAAGTAAGTACAGGTCTGGATATTGTTGAGAATCATGAGTTCCTAGCTCTCAAACACTCTAAATTCCTTTCAGTTTGAGTTAAATGAGAGAAACTGCGATTCATATTTCCAGAGGCAAGAGTGGCATATTTTCCAGTAAGTTTCTTGCTCTCATTTCGCTATTTTAAGAATTCTGATCACTCCCAGGATTGCTGTGCGGCAAGATCTGAATTCTGGTGACTGATCATTTTCATGACATGATGCTTTACTAAAACTGTCTGAAAACACTGTTTTTATCTGTATTTACCTTCAGTGTATTTATACACAAAATCCCACTTCAATGGCATCACGCCAAGAAAAGAAATAGCTTGCTAGAATTTCAGTTGACTTTGTTAAGGGAAATTATTTTAAATTAATGTGGCTACTGAACTGCTGCCATCCTTAACCTAAGAAAATATATTCCTTCTAATTTTTTCTATGAACATTTATTTATTTAAGTTAAATTCCAGTTCGTGAATGTTGACCATAAAGAGTCTAAACCTTCCTGCTACTATTTTATATTCTTTTTTTAAACAAGGGCAACCACATATTTGCTGCATTAGTATGCACAGCAAAATCACCACCATTAAGTGAAATCATCTATGTATTTTTGGTAGAATCTTTAACAACTTCCACACCCATCAATGAAATGGAACAAGGCTGTTTTGTTTTCAGAGAGCAACAATTTAATCTCTGGTTTACTAGATGGCGCTCAAAATATTTTTCCATATGTTTTTCCCCAAAGAGAATCTGACATCAGCATGGTTTACCTTTACCAGTGAATGCAGGCTTTTTTCACCAAACATATCCCAGAGGAAGGTTAGGTCTTCCTGGCTATCCACATGTGGCTGCAGCTGGGCTGGCAGTGCAGCCAACAGCTCATACAGACCTATAAAATGAAAATAAAACACAAAGCGTAATCTTAGAGTGATCTCATTAATTTCACTTAAGGTGTGTGTAAGTGACGGCTGGAACATGCCTTTTTTGCTGGATTTGTATTCTGGACCGTCCAGCAAAAACACTTCTCCAAAGAAGCAAAGGAAGCTTTTTTTATTTTTCAATTCCAAACAAGTATGTATTAATAGGCTAGTTTTTAACTTTCACAGTATCAACATTCTACAGTCCTCCAACTTTACATAACCTGAGACAGAAAATGTGTACAAACTTTCAATGAAAGAAGAAAAGGCATACATTCCTTTCCTTAATTGTTATTACATTCCCTCAATGTTAGCCAAAGAGTGAAGTGAGTCATGAATAGGAAAAACTTCCTTAGAAGAACAGAAAATTGATACAGACGTCCACTAAAAAGGTTTCGTGGTTTCCAAATCGTTCCTTATATAGCTTCAAAAACTGCATTATTTAATATCCAAAATAAGGTGTAAAAAAACACAGAATAAACCAGACTTTGTGCTACATTCCTGCAGTCACCCACTTTAAAAAAAAACAAAAAAACAAAACACAACAACTATGAAGAACTCAAGTTTACATTTGACTCTAATTTGGGGACTCTGATAGCTCTGAAAATGCGGGTGCCGGGCGCTCCCCGGTGGAAGCTTCCTTGGAGCACAGTAGCGCCGTGTTCCGCAGCAGACCCTGCACAGCCATCCATCTCGCTGGGGGCTCAGACTCCTGTCCGGGAAATGCTGCGATGGCGCTCGCCCAAGACGCTTCAGGGAGGTGGCCTGGGAGAAGTCAGTATCAGCTCACAGCACACGTTTCATTTCCCAGTGGGATTGCATGAGGTAAAAGGCACAAAATTCCTTTTATTTCTGTCTGCTGTCTACAAAAACACCAAGACCTCCTGGGACCTACAACACACGGGACTGTTGTTATTTCTGGTCTGAATAAGTGCTGCTGTTCATCACAGGGACAACTTTACACAATATTTATCAGCCGAGATTATGGAGTAAATTATAGACAATTGATCATTTTATATCTATTACCTTCCTAACACATTAAGTATTCTGATAATCAGTAATAATTCACAACCAAATATATTAGTGTCCACTTTGAAAGATAAATATGTAATTTGAAAGATTTGATTAAATTCAAACATTCCTATGGCTGTATTTGGCCAAAAAGAACTAAAATTCTCTAGAAAAAAAATTACGTCCTTAAGTAATCTTAAGAGTTTTATATTTATTCCCTTAAAACATTGGCATCTTGCCTAAAATAGCTCTTATTTGCAATTTAGTAAATATTTTTAAGGTATCTCTACACAACTCAATGTAAACAGGTCTCATTTCATGTACACACACACACAGTAATCACCACTGCCAAAATCAGTGATTATGGTCAGAAGTGCAAAATATGAATTATATAAATAGAAGGTAGAATATACTATTTCTTTACTGATTTCAGGAATAGAAAAAAATTACCTATTCCTTGGTAATATGATTAGTTTAACTAGTGGTACTAATTCAACTATGATATAACTTCTGAGGTATAGCTGTTGGAAGATTAAATGAGTTAATCATTACAACAGTCTCTGACACATAGTAAGTATTCAGTCTGTTTCATATGTAACTTAGTGAGGTTCAGGCATATTATATTTGATTATATTGTTACTCATCATTACTACTGATATTACTGATTATAATTTGTCATATTGTTATAATTTATTATACTGTTATTCATCATTACTATTACTGAAAATGCAAAAGTTTGAATCAAATAGACTCAAATTCAAACCCCAGGCCTACACATTAGGCATTCCAAATAACTTATCTGAGCCTTGTTTACCTTATAATTTGAAAAAGAAATAGTAGCCTACACTTATGGTAAAATTGCACAGAATTAAATACACACACACACACACACAAGTACATGTAATATTGGTGAAATCTGAAAAAGGTCAATGGATTGTATCAATGACAATTTCCCAGTTGCAATTTCAAAAAGAGAGGACTCAATAGAAGTCAGAGGCCATAGTAGAGCTGGCCGGCTGTGAGCTAGGATCTGAGGAAAGGAAAACAGGGCGAGAGCAAGCACTCTAGGTTGGAGAATAGGTGAAAGGTCAGCAATAGATAGGTAAACACATAGATTCTTAAATGCACTGAATTTCTATAAGACTGAAGAAACATTAGTGAGTACTCAAACTCAAATTTCTGCTTTGTGTGTTTATATCAGTCATGGTCCAATGTGGAGACTGGAGCTATGCAGCAATTTAAACAAACAGAGTTTAATATAAATAATTAACTGCTATGGGGATCAGTTATAAAGTAGTAAAGGAGAATCTCAAGAAGTAAACACCTTGGAAGAGATGCTCTCTCCCAAAGAATAGGATTCAGAGGTTGTTGGAGGAGGTGTGATTATAGTCACCTAGCAGACTGAGTCCCCCTGAATCAGAGCTTGTTCATCGTCACTGAGCCAGCAGGAAATGCCAGGGTTGAGGTAGAAATTTCTTCCACAGGAGATAAGGCTCAGTGCATGAATTCGTGCACAGGATGGGGGAGTTGTCCCTCAGCCCAACCTGTACCTTCTCCAATCTGGGACCCCTTGAGGGATGCCCGACTGCCCTTTTAAACGGGCAGCCGGACATCTTTCTCACAATCCAGGACTACTGGCTCCCAACTGCTTGCCTGCCTGCCTTCCTGATTGCCCCTAACTGCTTCTGCCTATCAGCCTGATCATCCCCTACCACTCCCCTGCCAGCCTGATTGATGTCTAACTGCTCCCCTGACAGCCTGTTTGCTCCCAACTTCCCTCCTCTGTCAGCCTAGTCACCCTTAACTGCCCTCCCCTGCTGGCTTCAATGCCCCCAACTGCCCTCCCTTACAGGCCTGGTCTCTCCCAACTGCCCTCCGCTGCTGGCCATCTTGTGGTGGCCATCTTGTGGTGGCCATCTTGTGTTCACATGGGGGCAGGATCTTTGACCAAATGGGGGCAACCTTCATGTGTGTTAGAGTGATAGTCAATCTGCAAATTACTCTTTTATTAGATAGGATACAGGTCTGGTGCATGGATGGGGGTCAGCTGGTTTGCCCTGAAGGATGTCCTAGGTCAGGGTTGGGGTTCCCTTGGGGTATGGGACAGCCTGAGCAAGAGGCCTGTGGTGGTTTGCAGGCTGACCACACCCCCCAGCGAACCAAGTAGAGGCTGTGGAATCTGGGATTAATTTATGCTCTACAATTGAAACTTTTGTAGCCTGGTGTGGAGCCAAGCTTTCTGCTCATTCCGTGGTGGCAGCCATTTCTGTTTGGACATTTACCTTCTATAACTGAAACACTGTAGTTTGGAGTGGAGGCCTAGGCCAGCCAGAGCTGCAGAAGCTTGGCTTCCTCCATCAGCTGGGCAACCCTAGCCTCTGCTCTCTCCAGCTCCATGGCTGCCGCCATTTCTGTTGGGATATATCTTCTATAATTGAAACTCTGTATCATTGAGTGGAGGCCTAGGCCGGCAAGGGCAGGTGGAAAGCTTGGCTTCCTCCATTGCCTGGGCAACCCAAGCCTTCCTCCTCCTCTCAGTGGCCACAGCCATCTTGGTTGGGGTTTATTTGCTCCTGGTTGGCTGGTGGGCATGGCTTGGGGTGTGGCTTGATTGGAGGTATGGTCAATTTGCATATTACTCTTTTATTAGATAGATAGGAGATATATGAAGTCTGGGTGAAAAGAAACCACAGCCAGGACTGGAAAGCCAAGATAACCCACTATGGGAGCAGGCAGGCAGAAAACTGGAAAAGTTGGAAAGTTACTGACAGCAGAAACCACCCCTCACCACCGGGAAGCTGACTTCTGGGGTGCCTGAGAAATCACTGGGAATCTACCCATTCCCAGAGGTGTCACTGAAACTCAAAAGTAAACTGTGTACCAGGTGCCACTAGAACTTGAACGGGATAAGTACCATTGCATGCTTCCCATGCTGCCAGCAACCCCATGGAAGGAGCATAAAGAAGCAAATGAAAAAGTACCAGGACAAGGAAGAGCCACCTCCTCCCTCTGCAGTGTGCCACTAGTGCCCTCCCCTCACAACGCTTAGCATCATTCCAGCTGCAAAGAAGAATATTTAAGGAGCCCAGCTTAATTTTCAGAGTAGGCAATGAAGTACGGATTTGGAGCTGAGAGGCAATAAAATGATATCTAGCTCAATATCTATTCATAGATTTGAGTGTGTGTGAGGAGGAAGGTCTCTTAATTTTTTAGGGGAGGGATGTGCCTTTTTTAAACATATTTTTTTATTATTTCAGAGAATAAGGGAGAGGGAGAGAGATAGAAACATCATGATAAGAGAGAATCATTGATAGGCTGCCTCCTGTATGCCCCACACTGGGAATAGAGCTCCTTAACCTGATTATGTGTCCTGACCGGGAATCAAACTGGCCTCCTATTTTCTAGGTTGATGCTCAACCACTGAGCCATGCCAGCTGGAAAAGGGGTGTTGTCTTTTTGCTTTTGTCTGGTGTGGTTTCTGTTATTTGGTAGTGGGGACACAATGAAAAATATTTAAAAAGTGACTAGTGAAGAAAGTAAATCCTCCAGGGAAAAACCAAGATGGCAGCATAGGTAAACACCAAGACTGCTGCCCCACAAAACAATTTCAAGAATACAACTAAAAGACAAAACGGACATCATCCAGAATCACAGGAAAGCTGGCTGACTGGAAATTCTAAAACTAGAAGGAAACAGAAATGCACACGGATAATCAGAGCCACTGCAAAGCCTAAGGTACGGAGACTCACACGCAGACAGAGCCAAAGAGGACGGGGCATCTGAATGCCTGGCAGGGGTGCTCGAGCGGAAAAGAGACAAAAACTCCAGGCTGCGCTGAACCCAGTTCAGATTGCACTCGAAACCCGGAGGACCCAGGCCCTTACGGGGGGATCTAGAATGTGAGGCAGAGACTCAGGGGAACAGCCAACGGCAGAGCTCCGGAGGCACGTGTGTGAGTGCGCGCAGTGAGGGTGAACTGTTCACTGTGCCACTAGCGTGGGCTGGTGGAAGGGAGAAAGGAGTTCCAACTGCACAGAACCCCAGTGCCCGGTGAAAATCTGAGATTCCAGATTCATTGGAGGAGAGACTGAAGGCGCCTTTCTCGCAGAGGTGCTTGCAGCAATTTCTTGCAGACGCTAAGTCCCAGTGACCTCATTGGGCAAGGCTGACTAGAAGCCAAGGCTGTCAGCTCCTCCCTCAAACTCTGCCCCATCCAAGCTGAGCACAGAAGCTTTGGAAAATTTGCAAGTCTTGTCGCATAAGGCTGTCTCCCAGTGTAGACACAGCTGATCCTCACAGCCAATTGGACTGGAGGTCAGTTCCTCTCAGTGATACCAACAACAATCAAGACTTATCATCTGCAACAAGGCTGTGCACACAGTCCACAAGAGTGTCCACCTCAGGTAACTGGGGAGGCTGAGATACCTAGCACACAAAGCTACCCTACCATCTCAGCGAAGCAGTGAAAATGCGGAGAGAAAGAAACAGATCACAAATGAAAAAAATGGATGAAAACAAATGATTGGATATAGAGTTCAAAATCACGGTCATAAGGTTTTTCAAGAGATTCCTAGAAAAGGCTGATAAGTTTCATATCCTTAAGGATATGAGCAAGAGCCTCGAGGATATGAAAAAGGACCAACTACAAATTAAACACACTGACTGAAATAAAAATAAAAAAAAACTTTACAGAAACCCAACAGCAGACTAGAGGAACACAAGAATCAAGTCAAAGATATGAAATACCAAGAAGCCAAAAATCACTCAACTGGAAAAGAAAAAAGAATAAAGATTCAAGAATCCAAAAATCTGAGTATAGTGTAAGAAGCTGTTGGGACAACTTCAACTGTACCGACATCAGAATTATGGGGGTGCCAGAAGAAGAGAGAGAGCAAGATACTGAAAATATATTTGAAGAAATAATGACTAAAAACTTCCCCCACCTGGTGAATGAAATAGACTTACAAGTCCAGGAAGCTCACAGAACCCCAAACAAAAGGAATCCAAAGAGGATCACACCAAGACACATTATAATTAAAATACCAAGAGCAAAAGACAAAGAGAGAATATTAAAAGCAGCAAGAGAAAAATAATTACCTACAAGGGAACACCCATATGATTGTCACCTGATTTCTCAACAGAAACTGTGCAGGCCAGATGGGAGTGGCAAGAAATATACAAAGTGAGGAATAGCAAGAACCTACAACCAAGATTACTCTATCTAACAAAGCTATCACTCAGAATTGAAGGTAGGATAAAGAGCTTCACAGATAAGAATAAGCTAAAGGAGTTAATCAACACCAAACTAGTATTATATGAAACTAGAGGCCTGGTACATGAAATTCGTGCATGGGAGGGGGGCAGGGGAGAGGGGTGTCCCTCAGCCCAGCCTGCACCCTCTCCAATCTGGGACCCCTCAAGGGATATCTGACTGCCCATTTAGGCCCGATCCCGGTAGGATCGGGCCTAAATGGGCAGTCGGACATCCTTCTCACAATCCAGGACTGATGGCTCCCAACTACTTGCCTGCCTGCCTTCCTGATTGCCCCTAAACCCTTCTGCCTGCCATTCTGATCACCCCTTGGCTGCCCGGGGTTCAGAGCAGGGAGGGATGAATAGATGGCCACAGGTGATCTTTAGGGCAATGAAACTGTTCTGTCTGATACCACATTAATGGTACATTTGTCAAGACCATAAGATGTACAACACAAAGAATGAACCCTAATGTAAACTGCAGATTTTACTTTTGTTAATAATGTGTTGATAAAGGCTTATCAATTGTAATAAATGTATCACATTAGTTTAAGAAGCTAATAATAAAAGAAGCTTTAATGTGGTGTGGCCAGGCCTCGGGGCAGCTGGCGTGGGTCCAGACCCCCTGCTGGGTCTGGGGCTGCGATTGGACCCCCGCGGGCCCAGTGGCTGCCTTGGTTGCTGGCACCACGGCAGCCCCGCCCCTCGTCTCACGCACGACTCGGCCCCACCCTCCGCTCCTGATTGGCTGGTAGCATAGCAAAGATACGGTTAAATTTTCATGTTTCTCTTTTATTATATAGGATGCTGAAAGGTATTCTCTAAGAAGAGGAAGAAGAAGAACAAGGAGGAAAAGCTGCTTCAAACTAGAGTATGGATGGAACTGGAGAAAATTATGCTAAGAGAAATAAGTCAGTCAAAGAAAGATAAGTATCACATGATCTCACTCATTTATGGAATATAATGAACAACATAAACTGATGAACAAAAACAGATCCAGAGACAGAGAAGCACTGACTGTGAAGTCTCAGAGGGATGGCAGGGGAGAAGGGGTAAGGGGAAGAGATCAACCAAAGGACTTGTATGCATGCATATAAGTCTAATCAATGGACACGGACACCAGGGGGGTAAGGGCATAAGTGGTGACAGGGGGAGGATTGGAAGGGGTAATGGGTGATGAGGACACTTATGTAATACCTTAATCAATAAAGAAATTTTTAAAAAGTGATTAGTGAAAGTAAAGGTTTTACTAATACGGATTTTTAAAGGGGAACTACTACTAAATCAAAGGTCTGTATTTACAATGCTTGCCTATTTTAACAGTAGGCTATGCCTAGACACAACAGCTCAGTTAGAGGACAAACTAAGACAAAGTTCTAAGTTACACAGATGAAAAAACAAAACAAAACAAACAAACAAAAAAAACCAATCTTGCCTATCCAAATATCATTCATTTCAACCTTCTCAAAAATGCATCTATACTAATAAAAGAGTAATATGCTAATTAGACTGGACATCCTTCCAGACAAACCTGAGGCAGAGGTGGTTGGGGGCGATCAGGCTGGCAGGGGAGGGCACAGTTAGGGGCAATCAGCCCAGGAGGTGAACAGTTAGGGGCGATCAGGCTGGCAAGTGAGCAGTTAGGGGTGACCAGGCAGGAAGGGGAGCAGACAGGAGCATCAGGCAGGCAGGCAGAGTGGTTAGGGGCAATCAGGCAGGCAGGAAGATGAGTGGTTAGGAGCCAGGGCTCCTGGATTGCAAGAGGGATGTCCAACTGTCCCCTAGGGGTTCCAGATTGGAGAGGGTGCAGGCCAGGCTGAGGGACTCCTTCATCCCCCATGCACAAATTTTGTGCCCTGGGCCTTTAGTAGTATTTATAAAAGAGGAGAGAAATGTGTGGTTTTAACATTAAAGAAAATAATTCCTAACAGTAGAAAAACAACAAAAAGTAAATACTGAGCTAAATTTTTAAGGGCTAAGGAATGTGTTATAGTAATAGGAGCTAATTGCAGAGCGATGCAAAGATTTTTTTTTTTAATATAGATGTTTAGGCATTTAGACAGACGAGAGCAGACCAAGGACAATGGGCCAGATGCAGAAGGTCACCAGGTTGGAAAGCCCCAGGTGCTTAATAGTGGATAATCAACTGTAGGGTGGGATCTCACCCCCAGGGAGACTTTTCCTCCCCTAGCAAAAAACTAGTTTGGACTCCTGACCTTTCCTCAGTTGTATTTTAACTCCAGGCCCATATAAGCAACAAAACCAGCCACCGCTGACATCAGGACTAGCTGCAAGGAATAACAACAGCCTGCTCTAGGTGCCAGCCAATCAATCAGTGGAGACCACTACCCAATAAGGACACACCTGGGGAACTGCTGAATATTCTATTGAGAACTTACCCTGGGACCTCCCCTAAAATCTCCATCCTTCACACCCTTAGGATGGAGGACCAAGAGCACTCTACTTCCCCAGAGTACACCTGTGCATTGTACCTTTTCTTTTCCCTTCCCCCCCTCTCATCCTGCCACAGCCTTATTACCATTGGCTTCCTCACTCAGGGAGCTAACACAGTCAGGGAGAACACAGGAAGCATTATAATGATCCAGTTAGAAGGTGACAAGTGGGTATCTGAGGGGTAAATGCTCTATGCAGAGGGGTCACACAATACAAAAAACCCAAACCTCTATGACAGGGTGTGTCTGGAGTATCTGAGGAAGAACTTTTTTCCCCTAACTTCCACAGTGGACTGCGGAATCCACTATGGCTGGAGCACAGGGTGGGAGAGAGAGAGCTGTAAGAGATGCTAGAAGAGGAAATGAGGGGACAAGATCATGTAGAGCCCTGTAGGACAAATTTTGCAAATAATTTAACTTCCACTTTAGAGGGGGAAAGCCATTGCAGGGTTTTGATTGAAGGAGCAATATGAGCCAACTTACATTTTTAAAGCATCATTCTGGCTCATGAGCTGAGGAGAGAGAGCAGAGGACCAAGAGCAGAGACGGAGAACACATTAGAGGGTCCACGCAGTGACCCAGGGACAGAGAATGGAGGCCTGCACCCAGGAAGCAGCCAGTGGGAGTTATGGGGAGTAGTCAAATTCTGGAGAAATCGTAAAGAGAGAGGTAACTATAAATTTCTATCTGAATGAGGGATATGAAAAAGGAAGGAATAAAAAATGCCCCCATGGCTGTTTGAAGTTACTATCAGTGTGGCAGGGAAGTTTAGTTATAAACATATTAAGTTCAAAATAACTACTGGATATCCAGGTGGAGATGTGGTGGGCAGCTGGAAACAGGAGTCAGGAGTCAACAGAGTGGCCTGGGCTGAAGATGTATCTTTAGAAATATTGGCATATGGATGGCATTTAAAGCAATGAGCTTGCATGCATTCCTGAAGGGCATGAGTGTAGATACAGAAGAAAGAACAGCCAAGGACCGAGTCAAGAAGTCTCCAGAGTTAGGAGCCTGGAGGACGAGAGGAGCTGACGGTCATTCAGAGAGGAGGCGGCACCAAGAGCGTGAAGCCCTAAAAACCAAGCAGGGCAAGCCCTCGCTGGTTTGGCTTAGTGGCTAGAGCATCAGACTGCAGACTGAGGTCAATAAAAACCAAACAAGCAGGGCAAAAAATGATCCAGCTACTGACAGGGCAGGCAGACCAAGGGCTGAGAATTGCCCGCTTGGACTGAGCAATGTGAAGGTTACTAATGTTGGCACTGTGATGAGTGAAAGAAAAAGACTGGATGAAGAGCACCAAGACTATAAAGAGATATGTTGGAAACAGCAGCTATCGACAACTTTTACAAATATAGCAAGCAACCCTTAGAATTTATTACAAAAGAGAAGTGATGTTTGTAAGGGTTAAAAAAAAAATTCAAGATGAAAAAAACAACAACACATTTTGGTGCTAATGGCATTAATCCACCACAGAAAAATTCTGACAATGTAGATAGGAAGGGATTTGCGGGGATGGGATCTAGTGCATAAGTGGAGGGGTGGCTTTAGACAGAAGTGTCGATAGTATACCTACAGTTCCCTGGGGCAGAATGTGGCTGAAGGGAATATGCAGCAAGTCGCTGATGATCACCGCAATACTTTCACTCCATTAGAAAACATGGCTGTCTGCTGAGAGTGAACACAGGACAGAAAGCATCTGCACTTGAGAGAGAAGACTGGAAGCAGCCATCTGGGAGAACGGAAACGATGGGAAACATGGGGAGCCATAAGATGGTATACACTAACAGCAACATGAAAAATTAAAGCCTGCATTCCCTTTGATCCAGTAATTCACTCACAACTCGTTCATTCCCTTCTCGGTAGCATGGACAGCCTACACCCAACTGTCACCAACGGTGAGTCCAGGAAAAGAGAAGCCGGAAGGAACAGGAAACGATTACTTCATTTGTGCTGTGTGTAGTTCTGGGCTGCCTGAGTTTTTACAAAGTGCAGGCACACCTTATTTTATTGTGCTTTGCTTACTGCACTTCACAGATGTTGCAGTTCTACAAATTGAAGACAAGACCCCCCTCCAGCAAAAAGTTTAGGATTCACTTTTTTTGTGATACTTCACTGCAGTGGTAATACCTTTGAGGTATGCTTGTAGACATTACTTTTACAATTTTAAAATTTCCACTTTCGGTTAATGAATCTGACATAAACCTTTTCCCAACAATATACTAGTAACTCACAACTTGCCCTCAAATTCTGTTCCAGCCACAGTGGACTGCTACTTGCTATACCCTGAAAAGTGTAAGGGTATCCATGCAATCTTCCAGCAATTCACCAGATAATTAACTGCCTGGTGACTGCTAATGCTGCCAC